>BMAO01015712.1:0-210855 GCA_019973975.1 Trichonephila clavata
ACCTGTTATAAAGACAGGCCGGGGTTTTGATGATACGAAGTAATTAACAATAAAATATTCTTTCAAAATAAATATAAATCGACAGTTTCAGCCTTTAAAGAATCGCGTTAATTCCTGGTTAACATATTTAATTATATTTCTTGGATAATATACGCAATGAAATGTAGTGGGCGAAATTTCCTACTGCTCACAGACAAAGACAACCCGTGCACTACAGAAATTAAAATGCACTATATCATTCAATTTAATATACGTCTTAATGTAATGTAATCTTTAAGTTTTTCCTCCACTTCCCGTACTACCGAAATATGTGATTCTTCGTACATGTGATATAGGAATGATTTAAATACATACAATTAACATAAGGAAAACAGTATTTTAGTTTACTTTTGTTAGTACATAATCAGCGTGTTTATTTAGTTTCTTTTGGTTAATCTACCCAAGCCCCTCCGTGCCATCTCAACGCCTCCCTGAAAGCCTCAAAGGCCCACAAGGGCGTTATCGCCCACGTTGAGAACCTATGATCTAGGACATTCGACAAATGCATTCTTTGTTTGCTCTAAAGATCTCAGATTTTTACTGGTTTTGTCAACCGGGAGCTTTTAGAATCATGTGATTTCTTTTAAAGACTTGTCAGAATACGTGGATGATGCAAAATTGTATCCTTTTAAAAAAAACGCAAACATGGAAATTTTTTAGGCGATAAAATTGTGGTTATTTCAATTAAGTCGGGTAAATTCAAAATTATTTATGAAACGAGTTATAGTAGGACTCAAGTCATTATGAATTAAATAAAGTCTCTAGAGAGAAAATTGAAGTAACTTACTACATTTGTATATATTAATTTTTTTTAATAAAAAATGAAAACTATGTAAGAAGACGTGTACCAAATCTATAAGAAAAGTATTTTTCTTAGTTTTCCAGGTGTCTTAAAGTATTTTAAGCTGAGTTTGTGAATACTAGCTTTTAATTATACTAATTTTAACAAACATGTATGTTACATAAAATTTAAAGAAGCAACTTAAAAAAAATAAAATTTGGCAAAAAGGCTACTTACAGTTAGACTAAATTCTTCAAGCAATTTTACGTACTGTTTGTTTATCTAAGTGGTCCTTTCTAAGAATTAATGTATATGTTTCATTTATATAAAAATCACAGAAAGATGCAGCTGTAATTTTGTTCTGAAACAAATTGTAATATTTTTATGAAACTGAATTTTAATTTCGTTAAAGATAAGCAGAAATAATTCATGCATGAAGCATACCAAATTTCACTAAATGTAATTAATGCGAAGAAAACCCATAATTTCTTACTTTACTTAAAACGAATTGAAAATATAGTTATATCTAAAAAAGTCACATACCATGTCGTATATACCATGTAATTGAATTTTTGTAAAAATAGAGAAAATAAATAACTACATGTGTGTGTGAACCGACTGGTTAACGAAAAAAGAAATTCAGCTTTCAGAAAAAGGAGTGATACAGAAGATGGAATTCTTTGAAATTTCGGAAGTGTTTGTTGACAAAAGAAGAGGTGTGAATAGAGCTGGGGGAGTTTCTGATCTTGAGTTTTGAAACGCATGACAAATAAAAAACAGGCGTTCCTTTAGAGGTCATTTTATTGTATATCACTCTAACATGTTTGCTTTGCAAGATATTGAGTAAAAAAATTTAGTTTAGTCTAGTCTACAAGAAGAAAAGAGGCACTTTTCAAAATGTAAAAAAAACAAACTGTGAATAATGAAATATTGCATGAAGTTTACGGGAGAGTTGGAGTATTTTTCTTAGAGGTTTTATGATATGGAGGACATTAAGATAAAATCCTCACTTGTGTTTTTTTTTCAATGAACTATCATAGTAGAACATGAATTTAACAAAATTTACATTATTATATAAATGTGTATAATCACATTTATATAGTAATTAGTTTGTGTGTGTGTGTGTGTGTGTGCCTAGTATTTCTAAGCATACTTTCTATACCTGGATAAAAATTTTTACACAGCTAGACCATCAAATCAAAATGCAAATAAAAAAAAACGAGTATTTAGCGTTGTGTACGAATAGAAAATAAATACTTAAAAATGTACATATTTTGAAGAATTATTTACTCAGAGTGTAAATTGCCTTAAGATGTTTTCTACATCTTGAAACCATCTGTTATTTTCTATATCTTCGAAAAAGATTGTTAAAATCTATCTTAATAAAAAAAGGATAGTATTAAGGTTTCTAGCTAAGCAACAATGATGCCTGAACGAATACAGAAAATGAGAAAATATATATTTCATAAAACCTTTGAATATATGTGTATTTAGTTCTTCAATCTTTTTTCATTTAATTTGAAATTTTTAAGAAAACTTGCTTTTATTGGCGAAAAATTTTTCGTTATAAAATAGTTTGTAAATCAAGGAATTCATAAGCAATTTGCAGAAAAAAGGCGGATAAAAGATGATATATTTAAGAACAAGTACTTTGAAAGTAGGTAAGTAAGTAAACATTTAAATATATGTAGATACATTTTCAAATTACTGAAAGTAAAACAAATTGATAGAGAAAATGACAGAATGTACTGACATTTTAGGAAAAAAAAGTTTTCCCTCACTTTAAATTTATAATTAAAGTACGTAAATCAAAATATAATTACAGAAAATATAATAAATTGATTTTCTGGAAAATATTCAAATGTATGTAATTTTTTTGGATGATAACATACTCTTTTTTACATAAAAATAAGAATATTATTTTTATTAATGATGATGATAATAAAAGCCTTTTCATTAAATCAAAAAAAAAAAAAAGCGAAAGTTATTTTTCTGGAAAAGAAGAAAGAGGACCAGTTATGAGTTTGCAGTACAGCACTGTGAAAATAAAAATTGGGACTAACACAAACATCTTAACAAATGTTGTTTAATTAGTATTGGTTAACTTACATGCACCGAATAGCAATCTAATGCAAAATATGTCCTCCTATAGCTTGAATGAGATTTCGTACATGGTTGTTTGGTATGAATTTCACTAATAAGAACATAAATTTTTGATCTCGTCATCACGAAACGAAACTTTTACATCATTCTCAATCATTGTTTTCTTTTCTGAACAGTCCATTGTATTCACACGTCTCTTTACAATGCTCCACAAATTTTCGATGGGGTTTACATCAGGAGAATTATATAACAGGCCATTCGAAAACCGTTATTTTCAATTTGTGAAAAAAATCGTTGTTAACTTAGAAGAAGGGTATGAGGCAAGATCTTGTTGTAAGATACCAACACCACCAGCAAAAGCGAACAATTTTACTTTCTATTACAGGTATGCATTGGTTAGAGATCATCATCACTTCAACTGGTACTAAGCTGCCAGGTCCTCTAGAAGCAAAATAACCCGCAAACATTTGTTACCAAGTGCGCTTAACTGTTTGAATAAAATGTTGTTCCCTGATGGGTTCTCCACCACTTCGTCTGACAAATCTTGGTCGAAACTCTTGCTCAAAAAATGCAGTTCATTGCTTAATACAGTCTTCTTCCAATCTTGTGCAGTCCAGAACTGATATTTCCTTGCCCAATCCAATCTCTTTTCTTCATTGCATGGGTTAATAACTGTTTTTCAATTGGTTTTCTTTTAAATCTCCCATCTTCAATAAGATTTTGTCGAACTCTCAATGAATCCACTTTCACACCAGTAGCTAAACTCTGAAGATCCCTACTTGTTTTCTAAAGATGCATTGTACTACTTCGTACAAGAAATTTTTGTGTTCGAGGTGTGGTCTTACGTTTGCGTCCACGTTTACTCTTTCTTTTTGGAGACACTGCCTCAAAATTCTTTTACTGATTAATAATCCTAGAATCACTGGATTTTTCATCTTTAACTGCTGCAGCAATATCCCTTACAGTCATAGAAGTATGCTGATTAAGGGTAACAATTCTAGTCAAAATTCATGGGAGTGATATCCATTTTGTAAATACACATCAGAAGGACACAATTCACACAAGCGACATACTTCTTTTAGCAACTGAAGCACAACTAAAGAGAAACATTTTCGACATATCATGATCACGTTGTCAGACCAGTTTAGACTAGTCAAAGGCAGCCGCACGTTGCAATAAAATGCAGTTAAAACCGGTTTAAGGAAGAAATCTGTGAGAAAGGAACAAATTTCTTACAAAATATGTTTGTATCAATTAATTTGCACATAACTATAAGTATTGTGAAAGATAATCATTGATCAAAAATTCCATACGAATAATTTACTTAACTCTTAGAGAGTTTAAATTCGTAATAAGGTCAGAAAGATGTACAGCCTTTATATTTTACACTTTTAATTCAGTAATAATGATCATTAAGTTGTTTAGAAGAACACTTCCTATTTTCATACTTTTTCTAGCATATTTCAATTATTTTTAATAAAGTTTCATTCTTCTAAATACTGCAGATTATTTTGGATGATATGAAGGATGAAATGAGACACGGAAAGCAATTTTCCACCTCCCGCAACAGTTAAAAAAAGTATGATCAGGTATTTTTTAAAAAAGTTTTTAACTTTTAGTTCAATCTTTTAGAGAAAAGAGCTCAAGTTTCCTAATCTTAACATTCTTGAATTCTTTTCTTTGCCCTTCTTTTACTTATGTGTCTTTTTGAAACTTTGAAAAAAATTAGAAATTTTGAAATGAGAATCGAAAGAGGGATTTCGAAATTTATGATTTTTTTTCCAGCCGGTAATAGTTCATGAATGTGTTGAAAAATTGTTAAAAGTAAAGACTTTGAGCCATTAGTAAAATATTCTCATTAGTGATAAACAATAATGCACATGTTTTTATCTATATCAAAATCAAAAGTTTTTCCACTCAGCATTAAAAGCAGTTTTTCACTCTATTTTTTTTTATCTGGGTTTGCATTTTAATTTATTCTTAAGGCTTCAAAGGCTTTTTAAGACTTTTTGTATTTTGCGTCATTTTTATTGAATTCATACCTTATGTTCGAAAACTGGCAAACATTTAGATAGAGTACAAGCAGTATCCTAAATTGATTTTGTGTGTACTCTTTTGAAGCATTCTAAACTATAAAAAGCATTCTACAAATCAATTTTCAGAATGAAATTGAATAGATATTTGAAATACAATTTCTTTTGATATACATTTCAAGTGACTTCTAGATTTCGTCTTCATGGATTAGATTCTTTATCGCATCAAAAATTTCGTTTATCTTTTGATATGTCTTTCTCAATATTTCGTTTTCTTCAAAGAATTTGAATAATAATTTGAAATTCTTAAGGCAATATTCAAAGAGAGGAAATGGCCTGTATTTAAACGGGTAGAAAGCCCTTATAATTTTAATTACTCAACACACTATCTTGAAGGTATTTTAAACATACACTGTGTTTTTTAAACTAGTACATATAGTCGATAAATTAAATTAAAATAGCATGGACTCAAGCTCAACACTATGAAGTCCGTCATCATTAGCATTCAAATTGATCTGAAATAGAATGGTAATAAGCAAACTATTAACCACTGAAATAATTTAACAGGTGTGAGGCATGTTGGTACATGTGCTTCAGAAATTTGGAAAAATTAAAAGACTTTCTAATAGCATAATACATTAAATTATAACTACTCATTATCTATATTTTAAATTCTAGTAAATATTTCTCTGGACACATAAATGAATCCAAAATGAATATATGGTTATTTAAAAGTAATTGAAAATTATATATATAAAGGAACTTCATAAAATAACTATAAATAATGCTATATTTTAGATTGATTCTAGATAATAGCGCTACTAGAAATATACACTCGTCTTGTATTTGAAAGCGTAGCAGATATTTTATAATTCTGGATTAAACACTTTTATTAAAATAACAAAACATCGGAAACTATAAATGAAAAAAACATTATTTTTTATTAATTGAAATTGCATACTTCGAAAATACTTAAGAACTTACATCATTTTTCTTTTCAGTAAAATGTACAGAAAATGAGTTTTTGAAAATTTTTGTGGTGGAACATTTTGAAAATAATTGTAAATCAATGTTTTTATACGTGAAATTAATACTTCAAGAATTAATGAGGTACAATATGATTCAATTGACAAAAATATGTCAAAAATTCAAATAAATTTGTTTGCCTTAATTATATTTTATGTAATTTTCTATTAGCTCACAAAATCTGAAAGTTCTAAGTTAAAAAAAATTCAGAGTTATAATAACTTTTATGTTCGTGTTTATTCGCATCCTAATCGCAAAAAAAATTTTAAGCGGATTTATCTCAGAAAGAAAAAAAATAATTTATCTTAACTTAAAATACTGAGGGTTCTCTCTCCCTCTCTCTATCTCTCTCTCCCCTCTCTCAATATAAGTGTATATCTCTAGTATATATATATATCCCTTCTCTCTCTCTCAATAAAAGTGTATATCTCCAGTGTATATATATATATATAAATATACACTGGTGTCCAAAAGTTAAGCAAAAATCGTAAAATGCGAAAAACATGGAGTAAATATTCGTAAAATTATTCCAAATTTCTTGCAGATATTAATTGGGTGAAGAAGAAACATTGGGTTTATGCAATACTTTTAAGTCGACTACGTCCTGTGCGAAACACCGGCGCATGTCGGAACGCGGAGAAACTGATTCACGCAGCATAGGCAGTTCAGACAAGTTTCGTGCTACTGCTGTGCGAAGGAACGTTGTTAACCATCAAACAAGGTGAATGATGGCACAAAGACGCCAATTGGACATGTTTACGAAAGGAAGAATCGTTGGAATGCTGGAATCCTCACGATCACAAACCGAAGTGTCTCGAATTCTGAATGTGGACCAGTCTGTGATCTCAAGACTGTGGCAGAGGTTTCAAAGAATGGGAGATATTACCCGACAATCAGTATCAGGTCGACCAAGAGTCACAAACCCTCGCCAAGACCAATATCTGGTAATAAGTGCGCGACGTGAGAGGTGCAGTACTGCCAGAGCACTGCGTTCGGCGCTCACAGTCGCCACAGGAATACGAATTTCGAGACAAACTGTTTACAGCAGACTTAATCATGCTGGCCTGTATGCCAGAAGACCAGCAGTTTGCATTCCCCCTCACGTCTGCACATAAACACGCTCGTTTGAACTGGAGTTTGAAATATAAACATTGGAGTATAAGAGAGTGGGCCAATGTGATGTTCAGTGACGAGTCCCGGTTTAGTCTGAGTAGTAATTCTCGGCGGGTAACGAAATGGAGAGAACGTGGAACTCGTTTTGAACCAAGAAACATAACGGAAAGACATCATTTTCCATCAAGGGGAGTAATGGTATGGGCAGGCATCATGATAGACGTCCGCACAGACCTCCATTTCTTTGACACGGGTCCGTGACTGCTCAAAGATACAGAGACGAAGTTCTTGAACCTTATGTTCGCTTGTTTCGAGGTGCTATCGGTCCTGACTTCATATTCATGGATGATAATGCGCCATGTCATCTAGTGGTGCTGATTGCTGACTTCCTTGAAATGGAAAACATCCAGCGCATGTCGTGGCCTGTGAACTCCCTGATTTAAATCCTATCGAGCAGGTATGGGATACGCTAGGGAGACAAATTGCAGCCCTTTCGCACCCACCAAGCTCTGTTACAGAACTGAAGAGAGCTCTCCAAGAAGCTTGGAACCGTTTGCGCCCACAACTCATTCATCATCTTATAGCAAGTATGGTAAATCGCTGTGCAGCGTGCCTGGCTGTCAGAGGTGACCACATGCCTTATTAAACTGCAGCATCAGTATTTTATTTAATGTTTTCTTTCATTTTTTTTAAAGTGTGAATCCTTGCTATTCTCAGATTTCTTTCAAACTGCATCTTTGGATAATAAATATAATAATTATCATTCTTTTGATTTTCTTCCTTATTTTATAACCATTTTACACTCGCATATCACGTTTCCCGCCATTCTGATTTACAGTTCCTTCTTTATTCACATAATTATCAATTATGCTTACCTTTTGGACACCAGTATATATATATATATATATATATATATATATATATATCCGTCGCCAAATGCCCTGGTGTAGCTGAATAGTGTGGCATTAATATTCACTCAATCACTCATATATATATATATATATATATATATATATTGTGCCTAATACTTCGAATTTTTTTACCTATTGTTAATTGTACCTGTTATAAAAATTGGTATGCATTTTTGAATTTAAAATTTTTTTAAGGAATTTTTAATAAGCATTCAGAAAAAAAGGATCTTACAAATATTAATCATTTTAGCAGGAAGCCCACACCTAATTTTGTAATGCATAACTTGACGTATTTGTGAATGAAATTTCATCATTGTACATCAATTATCGTAGGAGAAGTAGCATTTTTTAAAATGCCTTTATAAATTTAAAACTTTTTTTTAAAAAAATTAAATGGTTAGACGTTTGTAGTATTTTGAGCCTAAAAACTGTTTTGCGTAATCCATGTACATTGGTTACAATAAAAAAATGTAAAAATCATTAAATCAAATGTTTTTGTATGAATCATATATAGGATATAATAAGTAAATATCTATCGTATGTAGTATAGTTTAACTATTACATTTGCTTTATTACAAATGTGTATCTTTGAACAGGAATATTACGTAACACATACACATATTTCTCAGAATGTATAATTTTAATATCTTAAATAATGATCTCTTAAAAATCAATGCTGTATATTTGAAATATTTCAAAAATAAAGTATTTAGAATAAATGTATCAGACTGTTCTTGAAATACATGCTCCCTAGTTCACTCACTTCATTTTCAGAGAAAATTAAACTTTACTCTTCGAATCTCTTCTTAAAATCCGAGGGAAATCGGCTCTTTCCTGTGCAATCAAGTCATAAATTATTCCTCTCTAATTTTAATCTGTATCTGCAGATTTCGTTAATTGTGCTTCAGCGTTCTCCTCTCATCAGATGTCCTCCGTTGTCTGATTTAAACAGATGATCTTCATCTGCCTTAGTGCATGTATTTTGATTTCATTCTCTAGAGTTGAATTAAGAAATGAATCGCATTTAGAAGCATATAAACCGTTGAAAACTTTGAAAGTATTTCTGATTATTTTCAGAGATTTCTGATTAAACTGCTCTTGTTTCTAATGAATCGATACGAATGAATACAATCATTAAGAGTTGTTGAGTATACAATGATGATTTGCAGTATTAATAACATTGTGAAAGGTATACAAATAATAAACAATCATTACATATAAAAATATTTATTGATATAAAAATATTCATGATAATACTGTAGATATTTCCTTTTTATGGAAGTGTAAATGAAACAATAATCTTGTGTTTTAGATAAAAACGATCAATTATATATTATTCATTATAAATAAGTTTATTGTTATACAATTAAATTTGCTAATTATAATTATACACATAACTAGAGGGAATACCCCTAGACCACCTAACGGTGGACCAATCCTCATTGTTCAAATTATACTGTTCATTACTCATTGATCAAATTGTAAAATTGTAATTTACATGTATTATGTAGTTATATTTATTTTCTTTTTCGCTAAATTCGTTCTTGGCGATCCTTTTTAGTTAAATTCATCACTGAAGCTGCAGCTTTCTGGAAAGTTGAGTATTTAGTTCCTTTAATAAGTCTTCGTATGAGACAACGCATTTATTCTTCTTCGACGATTCCAATTCAGGAAATCATAATATTTTTTTCTGTGAGAGCTTACAATATTGTATTATCGCAAACGTATTAGCGTCATTATATAAAACGAAGCACATTGTTGAGCATTCAGTGCGTACGACACATGCGAATTCCGGAATGCCAACTTGATGAGTTTTCTTGAACAATGGTATTGTTGTGATAGTACGTAATAAATTGATTACATCATCACGAAAAAAATCTTTATATAGAAAGAGAGTTGTATTAATTTTATAAAATCTTAGTTTTTAGTTCATTGAGTAAAAACCAACAAAATCAAAGAAAATGGTAATTAAAACCTTTTGTGAGGTAAATAAGTTTATTACAATAAATTTCATGGCTCTTGGATTAAATTTTTTTTTAATTTATCAAACTTTAAAAATTATAAAAATATACTAATAATATATCATTCACCCATTTAAGCGTCTTTTACACTGAATTACAATCCATTGTGCTGATAACACCGAAAATGCATTTTCTTTTAAAAACCTTTCCCTATTTTACATTTTATTTTCACTCGATTATTGTCAATTTTTTTCTGCCCATATTAAAATAGTTTAACTTCATATCGATGTGTATTAATGATTACGGCTCTCATACAACTGTAATCTAACCATTGCATTTTTCTCGCAAATTGTGTCGCTACTTTTCAATTGCTACTTTCCTTATATGATTTTACACCTGTATAGATATAGTTAATCTTTACTTTGTTGTATATCATATTTAAAATAATGTCTTTGACTACTTATATAAGAGGTTATATGACTTTTTTAAAGTACAGATTGTTTGAAAAAGTTATATGTTGGATAATGTTAAGTTTTTCTTATAATAATTTGGAATATAATAAAGCATATTTTTTTCTGTTATGCAGGGTTTACATCATTTTTCCATTCATTAAGTTAAATTTACGGAAAAATGAAACCTTACAGAAAAAAAATATATGGTGCAATCTATGTTGCATATTTTATAGGCTCTTATGAGGGAAGAGAATTTAGGTGTTGTAACAAATGTGACAAAAGATACTATTTCGGATTTACGTCAATAAGAATTTTTAGAAAATTCGGATATTAAACAAGATGCTAATGATCGTCCTGATAATAACCTTTATTTTCGAGTTTTTGATATGCGCGCACCCCCCTACGTATGGTTAGCATGCCTCCTCTAGGCTGCGTGCCCCCACACATTGAGAACCATTATACTACGCCATTACTTAGAAGCATAGATGACGAGATTTCAACTATTGCAGTATCAGAGTTTATATAACAATCACTGAACAATGATACAACTTTTGCGGAGATGACCATTAACTTACTAAGTTTCGAAAAAGGGGAAAAATCTTAATATGTAAATTAAAACTATTTATTATTTGTGCAAAATTCTAAAAGACAAATTTTTCCTTAAAAGTCATCAATATTTCATATTTTTTAATTAAATTTTTTTCACCTTAAATATAAGCAAACCTGAGTAATTTTAAAATGAATCTTTAATTTCCACCTTCTTTTATTGAAAATTATGGTCTTTGAAGTTAAATTTCTGAGAAAATTGGAGCATAATAAGAGCTGAAAGCCGGGTATCACTTGTAAATTACATGTTTGACGTCTTCTTTCTTTTACGTATTCATTTTGCTACGGATACGAAGACATCAATTGCAATTTCTCAGAATTTTTTTGACTTTCAGTCAATCGCCAACGATAAAACATGCTTACTTTCAATTGCTCTTTGAATGTTGCGTGTTAACGTAGCATGAAAATGGGGCAAAAATTATTCAGTGTAATAAAATCTTTACTAGCAAAGATTTGGATACACACTATTCGTTAACCAAAGTTTGCCTACTAAATTTCATTTTCTCAATGCATTCCAATTATACGGTTTAAAAACTACATTATATGTCTTAAGGCTAAAAAAAATATGTTTTTTTTTAAACTAACAGAATCAGTAGCTTAAAATAATAAAACAGGTGTTTGAAAAAGCTTCCATTCTTGCGTTTTCGAAAACAGGACAGTACAGCTAATTAATAAATACTGTAAAAAGTATTATAAATTTAGAGAGTCCTACCATTGCTAGGTAAACATATCTATAATTGCAGAAAAGAAGTGGCATCTTAAAATGTGAATTTTCTCTGATTTTGATGTATTAGCCTGTAATTGTCCTAATTTCGTGGACTAAATTTGCCAAAAGCATCGAATTTGCCGAAAGCATTATGTATGATTACACCTTGCAATCAGTTATCACTTCAATACATTATCTATCAACCTTTTTATAATTTTAATTCATTTACGTTTTATGTTTCTGGAATGAAAGTATAAATTGCTCAAGTTTACTAGATCGCTGAACTCGTAGTTAACAAGCAAGTACATTAGGGATAAGGCATTGAAGAAAAACAAAAGGCATAGACTCAGACTCATCAAGGTACTTCAAATGAATCTCTGGAGACATAAATTGGAACATACTGATAGCGAACAAATAAAACTCCATGTAGGATCAGATATCTCGAATAATGATAATTATGGTAATCAATTCAAGACTCTGTAGGGAACCAATAAAAAATAGTGGTAAATGAGAATGAAGCT
The DNA here is from genome assembly GCA_019973975.1 of Trichonephila clavata. Lineage (NCBI taxonomy): Eukaryota > Metazoa > Arthropoda > Arachnida > Araneae > Nephilidae > Trichonephila > Trichonephila clavata. Next base: position 12,253 of record BMAO01015712.1, read on the forward strand.
AAAATAACATCATTGGTCAGTGATCGTTGTGGAGACTTTCTTCTAGCAACAACTGCCCTAGATTCATCTGGCATTTAAGAGATTAGTCCAATCAAGAGTTTATAAATTTTTTTAGACTTTTACCCATCATACTGAAGCCGTAGAATGCTGTATAAAATACAAAATATTTCGAAAAGTGAAGGGTTCTGTAGCAAGAGACATCATCAGAATAAACATTTTTTTAAAAATTAAACATAAATCTGATTTATATAGCTTAATTTAAAAACTGATTTTAGAGTGTATTATTTAAATACAAACATTAGATAATTTTATGAGCTATTCTTAATAATAGGTCCACATGTAGTATGAAAACATTTGAAGTGAAAAGTATGTTTACAATGAAGTCAAGTTTTATTTTTTAAAAGAGGGGAGAAATAATAAATTTGATTAAATTGGCAAAATGTTAATTTTACAAAAGTAAAAATAAATTTTACTTGCTTTTTGGATGTACAATAAATATTATGAAATTACATACTAATTTTTTCTCACTCTTAAATTTTTGTTGTTGTTTATTTTGTAATTGTACAAAATTGTTCAATTTTGTTCATTGTACGCAATGAGAATATTGAATTTCTATTGATGTGAATTGGATTCTTAGTTAAAAAGTTTTAAAAGAAACAATAAAAATTTACTTGAAAGGCTTTTGATAGAATAGAAAAAGAAATATTGATAAGTGAAAAGGAAACAGGTCTTTTTAAAATTCAAGTTGTGAAAAAAGGTCAAGTAACCATTATATTTCTTCGTTTTCTTTTTATTTCAAATACTTTTTTTAGCATTCTCCAAGATTTAATTAGTATTTATATTGATTAGAACTGGCAATGAAGTACGTTCGATAAATGATTCACAAAATAAGAAACCTTAATAAATTAATGGTACGAAAAACACGCACTGCTGATTTCCTGTCCATCTGATCTAGAAAATTTCCATTTTCCTTTAAAACATTTTTTCAATTGTTCCCATTATTCATTTGTAATTTTTTTTCCAAATAATTTGGTTGTTTGTAACTACGAAAAGAATACATGGAGACATGTTATCTCTCTAAGACTTCTGTAATGAAGATAGATAGTGGAGGAATAATGGTTAAGTGATTAACTGAAGTAACATATAAATAATAACGTAATTCACTTCTTTTTATAAACGCTAAAATTTCGTCAAATACACAAAATTCTGTAAAAAATTTCAACTTTTTTTTTGTTTATTTATAAATTTTCTTTTTTAACCCACGTACATAATTAGTTAATTTTAAGAAAGAAACGCTTATATATAAAGCATATTTTTCTATAAATTGTTTTTTACCTGATATCAGTCTTCTCGTATTGGAACTCAAGATATCTGGCCTTTCAATATGAACCTAAGCAGAAAAACTTAAACAGAAAACTGTATAATGAAACATTATGAGAATTATCAAGTAGTGCGTGCATTTTTAGTATTTATTTTGAGACTCTAGGTAGACTCTTTGTGTGCCAACAAGTATAACACAAGGCTTACAAGCGTAAGTCAATACTCAACCAATAGTGATAGGAAGTTTTACGTACAGGGATACAAGCACAAACGGGAAATCGAAAGGTAAAAAGAAACAAGACGCGATGCAAATACAATAAACGCAGTACAAAATACAAAATTGCTCACATGCAAAAACGGAGACATTCAGTAATTAAAATTATACAATGGTGAAGGTTTGGAAGCACATGTGTGATCAGAATAAAATTTTCAAAATACAAATGCGTAAAAGCATGCATACACACAAATACTTAAGAATATACACACAGACATATATATATATATATATACGCACTTTAAAAAAAAACAGATACATACACAGTAAATGTTAGCAATTAAACAAAAAAATGTAATAAAGTGGTAAAAAATAAATTTTAGTTTACAATCTAAACAATACGAGAAAAAATGCTATTAATATATGCACAAAACGATGTAAAAGAAGACTTGCTCTGAACAAAGGCAGAGAAAGGAGGAGGCCAGGACATATTGTTCTTTTGTAGGCAATTCATGAGAGTATGTCTTTCGGAAGAGAATTTAGCACAAGCAAATATTAGATGCTTGACATCATGGACTGTGCCACTGGAGCAAGAACACTGGTCAGTAGGCGGCAAATTAAAGCGTTTCAAATAGGCTTTAAAGTTTCCATGCACAGTAAGAAACTGGGTAAGTATAAAATTAGGTTGAAAGTGCTTAGCCTTTAAACATCTCTGAATAGAAGGAATAAATTCCTTGGTGAAGAGCGCATTATTTGATATAATTTGTTCCACTCAGAAATAATTTTTTCCTTAAGAATATTTTTATAATATGATTTCTGAATGCTCATAGGAATCAAAATACTTAATTTTGTATCTTCTTTTGCAAGCCAGTCAGCACGTTCATTGCCATAGAGATTCCCGTATGACCTCGAACAAAAGAAAAGGAAACTTTTGCACCTCTGGGGCTTCGAAGAAAATTGAGATCAATTTGCGTTTTATCAATCAGTTGATTTTGAGAATCAATGTTATTTAAAGCATATAAAGATGAAAGAGAATCGCTGCAAATTAAAAAATCTGATGAAAGGTTTTCGTTTTTGCAGATCCATGAGACTCCTTGAGCTATTCAAAGTAATTCAGCCTGAAACACACTACATTCATCTCTTATTCTAAATTGGCGAGTTTCAATTTCAATAAAATCTTGGAAAATAACAAATGCAAGGCCAACCTTATTGTTAATTTTGCTACCATCTGTAAAGCAGACAACAGGAAAGTTGTCTTCAATATTTTTACGGTAATTATATATAACAAAATTAAGGGGAAATCGTTCAGAAGGATCAGGGAGATCGGAAAATCGCAGGGTACCATCTAGACTCTTATTGGTACAGTTCTTCATTGCATTCTTGAATTCATTATTTCTGATTATAAATTTGTCAATAGGTGGAAAGCCCGAGATAGCAAACACAGCATCATAGGATATCGTTCGATACCCAGAAATAACTCGGAGAAGTATTCTTCGTTGAATTTTTCGCAAGAGCCGACAATTTATTTTCTTCTTCAAGGCAGATCCCCAGATTCGTGAACCATAACAGATAAATGGAACAATGCCTTGTTTATAAATGAGGGATGAGACATTGGACTTGATCCCAAAGCTATTTCTGGCAACTCTGTTAATCCCTAGAAGAATTTTTTCACATTTATTTGAAAGATGCAGAATATGTTGCTTCCAACAGAATTTACTATCAAGGACAATACCAAGATATTTTTGTTCCTTCACACAATCGAGGGGAATCCCATTAAGGGTGATGTTGCTAGTGAGGGTGTTGCTTTCTGTCTTCTCCAAGATCATAACTTTTGATTTGACAGCATTAAACTCTAATTTATAATTCTTTTCCCAGGTTGATACAAAATCAAGGGTAAGCTGCGCTTGTCTGTTTATATCATGAAAAGACTTTCCCTGAAAACAAAGAAGTAAGTCGTCGGCAAAAGCAATCGTTTCACAAGAGAAAGCCAAGATTTTTTTCTCCCAAAAAATCATTTGTAATGATGTTTAGAGAAAAGGTCCAGAAACTGATCCCTGAGAGGACATCCCTTGTTCAAAAATCTCTCTTTTGAGGAATGACCTAAAGATAAAGTCACAGATCTATCCTTCAAGAAGCTGGAAATTACAGCAAAGTTGTTAGGAAGGTTAGATCTTTTTAAAAGGCTCAGAATACCAGGCCACCAAGCATTATCAAAAGCTCCTTTATTATCCAAGAAAACTAGGATTGTATGAAAATTTCTCTTTTTTTCCTTTTGAAACAATTTTATTAAGTTTCATCAAGGCGTCCTTGGTACATTTTTGTGGCATAAAACCAAATTGGTTTTTATTGAAAAAAATTATATTTGTATAAATGCCAGGCCACTCTGTTGATAATGAGTCTTTCAAAACATTTACCCAAAGTTGACAGTAAACTGATACACCTAAGGTTGTCTAAATTAGGGATACGGACGTCGTTCACTTTGGGAATCAGGATAATCCTAGCTTTTTTCCAACAGAGAGGAACAGTCTTGAGACGAAGACATGAATTAAAAACTTTTAGGAAAAGTTCAGGTTGCATTACATGCAATTTCTTGACAACTTCATTAGGAATGGAGTCAGGGCCAGGTGACTTTTTTAACTTCAATTTATTTATAACAGCATCAATTTCATGGATGGTAAAAGGTGGGTCTCATTCGTTATGTTGGTATTGATAAGAGCGTCATTTCGTATTTCCTTGTGACAATCATCATCATCATTCTCACAATCATCAGGAAAAGAGAATGGAAGATAATCTCGTTAATTGTCTCTTCAAAAGAATTTTTTTTTTCAGTCACAGTTCCACATGGAAGAGCAATTCCACTGAGTTCAACTCTCTTCTGAAACTGCTGTTTGACGCCATATGTATAAATCTTTTCCACACATTATTTACATTAATTTCCTCCAAAAATTCCTTCCATGAGCTTAATTTGGCATCTAAATTTTTAAATTATAATTAGTTCTTAATTATTTGTATTTACTTTTATAAATTTCTCTTAAAGCGATGTTTTTACACCTCTGGAATCATCGTCTTGCAGCATTAACGTGCTTTCTCATGCACCCAATTTCCGTTGTCACCAAGGAATTCTGGGCATCCCTTGCTTTTTAATTGAAATTGACATTTTACAAGAATTTAGAATAATAGAAAGGAGATTATCTACGAGATCATGCAAGGATTCTGGATTTTGGCAGGAATCGATGTGATTACTAATGTTTGACAGCAAGTATTTGGATGTGTCATAGAAAAGTTTACAGTTCGCTTTTTTCAGGTTAAAGATACATACGTCACCATTTTTTGTTTGAGAATTGGAATTAAGAACAATATAAACTCAATTTCTTTGTGGTCGGAGAGAGAATCATAAGTAGGAAAATGCCAACAAGAAACATCTTCCAGCAAATCAGTTCCAACTGCAGTTACATCAATGTAGCTAGAACCTTGAAAGCCACTAAATGTAGGACCGCAATTTTCATTAATGACAAAGAGGTTATGGGCACTAACAAAATCGGGGAGCTTGGAACCTCTAGATTCAAAAAGGGGATGAACCATGTTTCAGATTTTCTATTAGCGTCCATTGACAAGACCAGTCTGTTTATGGACATCTTGGAAAAAAATTGGTTAATTTTTTCCAAATCAATATCAATATTCTTGGAGGGTTCGAAATAGTAGGAAACAAACAAAAAGGATACTTTATTAATGTTTAAGCGCACTGTCACCATATTGTAATCAAGGTGATTTAGATCTAGAAAGGTTGAAATATTTCTATTTCTGACAATAATGGCTGCTTTAATTATATCGAAAGAAGGACTGAAGAAAACTCTGTAAGACGAAGGAAATCCAGGAAGATTTCCCTTGTACGAATGAGGCTCTTGTAGCAACGCAACATCAATATTGCGAACTTCCATATTCAAAATAAGCTGCTGTGTAGCACTTTTTGATTTATGCAAATTAAGTTGTAAAATGCGTAAATGTGGTTGAGGTAAAACGCTATTCATAATTTGTTTGAGATGCAACAAGTTTCTCCATAAATTGATGACATTTACAGCAGCTAGAATAAGGTTTGTGATTCACATCAACTTTTTTATTTGGGTCTCTTGTTTTCTTATTGAATCTAATACAATTAACGCAAACCAGAGTAGAGTGATTGCACTCACTACTCTTGTGTTCTCCAGCACATTTGAAACAGCACAAGCCATTTTCACAGTCAGCAGCCTTATGATGAAATCCAAGGCACGAAAAGCAACGGTTAATGGCCAGGGAATCCTCGATTTTGCAAACGTTCCAGTTTAATCTCAGGAAGTTCATTTTTAGGCACAGTTTTCAACAATTCGGACTGACCTCTAGAACCAAATGCCGGGAGTTTTCGAATTTTTTAAGAGTGAAACGAATTTTTGTCTCCTCCATAATTGTTCTTTCTCTCCCAATTCCGGATTCTGTTCCTTCAAAAGCTGGAGAACTCCATGATCACTAATTTCATTCGGAAGATTTTTCGAAAAGACAATTTGGGTTTCTCTTCCGCGGAGAAGACACTTGAAGAGAATTTGTTTTTTCTTTTATTGCATTCGAAAACCTTTCTTTATCCTCTTTTGATACACATTGAACAAGCACTCGATTTTTATCGATGGTTCTCATCTTTTTTATCCCTACTTGACTTTGTCTAGGGTTTAACTGAGTTCTGATGATTTTTCGCACCTCCTCGGATGTAAAATCATTTTTGTTAGAACATACAATAACGTTGTTCATTAAATTACTCTCATTGGGAATGATAGATGGCGCCACGATACGAGCATACGATGGTTTTGTATACGACGCCGGGATATCATCGTTATTTTTTGCATCTCCAGATTTGTTGAAAGCTTTTGAAAAATGTAATTTCAACTTACCCAAAGCAGTTCTTGCACCTTCACGCAACTTTTTGCTTGGGTTTCCAACACAATTTAGTACATTTTCCAATGTTTCGAAGCATTCCTCAAGCGATCGAAATGACGCGTCATCATCAATGGCCGCCATGTTGCCTCCTCCACATTTTTAGTATTAAAATCATTATTTGAACAAAGATAAGATTATGATGCGGGTGTATATGCCTTTCGTAGATTGTTGATAATATTTATATGTGGATGCGATGTACATGTATAAATAGGGTTATTAATAATACTCTCCAGAGATTCGAAGCACACTAATAAAAATATAAAAAAAAATTTTAAAAATTTTAAAACAAATGCAGCAAAAAAATGATAGACAGCAGCAATTCAAGTTTTATTTGTATACCTTAAAAGTGTTCTATGTTTGAAACCTCTTGGTGTAACAGCATGCATCAACACGATAGTCTAGATTCCTCCACTTTCTGCCCGACATGGTGCCTTCATCATTGTTGAAAACAGTGTTTTTCTTTCATGCAAGTCTGCTACATCACGTGACAAAGGGAGTACGATAACTTCGTCTTATGATAACTTAGTCTTAGGAAATGATAACACGTGCTGTGCCAATAACATTGATAGTACTATGTGTAGTAGAGTCGGGCAGGAACTGGACTATTGCCTTGATGTATGCCATGCAACCAAGGTTTCATATACCTGGTAAATACGTAAATTTAACTTGAATTAATTATGTGTATTCTTTAAAATGTTCAATTTTGCTGTATAGTCCTAGTTTTCTTACCATAGCACTAAAAACCCTGGAAGGAATTATGAAACATCCTGTATATAAAACAACCTAGTTCTATAATTTTAACATTGGGAAAAAAACATCATTTAGCTATGTAACAGTATAATAAAGGTATATGTAGATATGATTAAAAAAAGTTAGTCTTTTAATACTTTTGCAAGTGTTTTGTAAGACGGATAAAATTGATATTATTTTTGAAGATTTAAATCAACTAAGGAAAGATAATTTATTATAGTTGGATTAAAAGAAAATTATATGATTGATCTCCAGTTTATTTTCTTTTTATCAATGCCTTTTTGAGTCGCGTCTATTGTAGAGAATTTTGTAGATAATTCTCGACATGATCTACGTTCTAAATTTGATTGAAATCCTTTTCATTAGTTTAAGAGATATTTTTCGAAGAAAATCGTTTGGAGCCATTTTTAAGAATACGTCAGTGGAAATAAATTGTAATATTTTTCCCGTATTTAAATATCGTCTGTCAAGTGGATCAATAGTTAACAATTTCCAGCTAGAACACGGCTATTTAATGGAGAAAACTCAAGAATCTTAAGTAATTTGTGTAATATTTTCTGAAGTCACCAAAAGAAATGTGTAAAATTTTAAATCTAGAGAATAATATATTATGAGAAATCCTTCAGACACTTTTAAAAACTAGCATGTTGCAATTGTGTTTTATTTAAAAAATGCTATTTAGTAATTCATATTTTTATAAAAAAATTCTTAATTTTTAATATGTTTAATTGGAGGATAACTTTTTAAATCACTTATTTGGTATAAATAAGTTAAAAAATTAGTATCTATCTTTTGATGAAGAATGCTTTGAAATATAGGTAGAAAATATTTTATCGTCGCAGACTTGTAGATTTTAATTAACGTTAGGAAACTCATTTTCCTGAATTTCTTAATTCAGAAATTTTAGCACATGTTTACGAAATTTAAAATATATTCTTATTTATGATGCAAATTAGGTTCTAGAAGGCTTCACTACAGTAACTGAAAAATATTTCTTAGTAGTTATAAATTATTTGAATTGAATTTAAATTAATCTATAAAAACTTAACTTCGAGTCAAAAATGCTAGTTGTGTATAGTTGCGATGGGAATTGTAAACGCTTTTAAAGGTGTTTTTCTTTTGATATCAACACGTTTATTGTCAACTTTTCTTCCCTTTTTTTATTTGAAATTCTACTTCTAAGTTATTGAACTCATAAGCTACTCTTTCTTCATTTTGAGGCAAATTAATTTATGAGTTTTCAGTGTTATTTATATGAACGATTAATATGAAACACCTCAGATTATTTCTAATAGCAAAAATAATAAGAATTATCAAATATGTATGCGGATAATATGACACATAGTTTTGACAAAAACTATAAATATTTCCTATCTTTCGAGTGAAGTGGCAAAGGCAAAAAAAAGCCATTGCAATTAAAGACAATTTAAAATTGAATGTAAAAATTTTCTTATTACTCAATTAATTTTCTCTAGGAGAATTTAACGGGTTTTTGACACATTACATGAAAATTTGTTTCCTAAACTAAAATTTATATTCCTTCCAAATTACATTTTCTGTACAATATTAATTTAATAATTAACATCATAATATACACATAAATATCATTGGCTTAAACAATTTACAACCTCAATCTTTAATTAATAAAATTTCTTTGTAACAGTAAAATTTTTATTAAAATAAATTATTCATACATTCATTGTCTTAAGTTACTTGTTAAGTTTCAAAAATTAGCTAAGCATTTTTGCTGCAAATAATACATACTAATGCATTAAACCCATCTGAGAAACATTTACATTTTTTTAACTTAATGAGTAACTGTATTTAAAAAAGAAATTAACTTGAACACCCTATTTTTAACATAAATAATTTGTTCAGTACCCATAAATATTAATTAGATATCTTATTAAAATATATTGAGCAATAATCCTCCTCATGTTAAATGATAATAAGTGTTTAGAACAAATTAATTCTGCTAATCCAATGTTTTGTACATTATAATGTTTCAAAAGTATAATTGAATTCCCTTTTTTATTACCACACAAGCATTAAATTTCACAAAAAAAAAAAAAAAAAAACGCTAGATTTTTAGTTTAATTAGATCAAGAATTTTCTAACTGTGAACGAATTTGTCGGATTTCCATTCTGCTCATTATTCCTTATAAAATGAGAATAAAAATAATGCAATTATTTTCAGGACATTTTTTTTAAAGAAATATTATATTCTTAATTACCCCAAAAGAATTATTTAAGTGTTTTTATTTTTCTGATATAAGATAGATATTGAATCAAGAAATCTTGTTTTGTGAAGTGATAAATTAAACACAAAAGGAAATCAATTTCAATCTTCGGAAGGTATATGAATTCTTAATGTGTCTTTGAAATTGAAATCCATTACCTGTGCTTCATACCATGAGTACGTTGAAATATAATTATTTTTAAGTTTTTATAACTCATTTTCTAAACCTAACTTTGCCTAAAATATGATTACAATATCATTAGTTTTCGTATTAGTAATTAAAAAGTATTAAAAGGAATTCTTATTAACGAAAAAAAAAGATATCCAGTTATATTTTCCTCTTCATTTTCTCTTATTTCCAGATAAAGAAGAAACATCATTCAATTTCTAGTTAGAAAATAAAAGTAACGGATGGAATCGTAAGAACAAACAAGTTATTTTATATTAAGTATGTGTCAAAATATAATAAAAATATTGTAAATACCTTGTAAATATTCTCACTTTACTCACATATGAAAAAAAACAGAATTTTTTTTTAAAAAATGTAATTTTTTCGATTAAATTTCAATCATGATTCTAATTATAAATTTTTATCTCATTGCTCTTTACGAGTTGTTTCATCACCAATTACTGTAAAAATTTTTTAAAAAATCAGATTATAAAGAAGATGAGGAAGATTTATTGAGAAATGGTAAATCCATATGGCAAGGGTATTGATTATGAGTGGCCTACCATGTAATCTTTTATTTGTTCTCAACTAATCTTGTTTCGACAACAGTCCTGTAAAAAAATATCACACATTACGATTAAATGAAATTGCAAATTTAGTAGATTACAATGTTTAAAATCATTGATGCTTCTTCTTTTACACATAACTTTTATTTAATATTTTTGAAGGTCGAATAAGTTTGAGTTTTCTTTTTGTAAATTTTAATTGAAAATTTTCATTCATTACTTATGTCGAATTTTTATTACTTTGTACTTAATCAAAATCCCAATTTTTAAGATATTTTTAGGCTACTAAACTGCAAAACTGTTATAAGTTATAATATTGGAAAAAATTTTCATTTGCCAATTATACATAAACTACGTAGCAATTTCCATATTTTCATATATCACAAAAATAATATATTTTTTCACTTTTTTTTTGAAGCAGAAACCTTGTCCTATTTAAACTCTAAATAACTACTGACATAAATTAAAACTTCAAATTTTCCTTTTTACATTTTGTTCTTGCATTAAATTCTTCTCATATCAATTTATGATAATTTATTATATATATTTTATATTTGTAAGAATATACAAACAAAATTAGTTTTTTTATCTCTGAACTGAGCCAAAATTCAAAACTCCATAATAAACTAATATTGGAAGCTCTTTCAATGTCGATCATATAATGTTTTAATTAATTTAGTGCATTCTTAGGAATTTTACAGCTTAATAGGAATTTCGTGATAGGAAACATCGGGAAAAAGTAAATGACTTCTCCAGATAACTGAAGGTTTTAATTTAAGCAGGCATATGCATATCATTTTATGAATTGTTCTGAAAATTAATCATCAATCAAATAAGATCTTGATAATATAGTAAAATTTGTTAATGTAAGCAATTTTTAATTACTAAACTATTATGGAAGGTATTGAGATGATCCTTTCTAAAACTTTTGAAGTTTATTCTGCAAGCAATGTTGATCCACACAGAAATTAAGGAAATAAAAAAGTGAGTCAATGAATACAAAAAATAGTCTTTATGCTCTTAAATTTATTATATTGGAATTAAAAGGTTATAAAGAACTGAATAAATGTATGACATTTATTATAACGGAACAAATACGTAGTATGATTGGTGTTAGTAAATGACATTTACAGACATTAATGTACTCGTGATTTGATATTTATAATGGACAATACATGATAAAGTTCATATTAAGTGAATGTGAAAGTATGCATTAAACACATTAATGCTCACCTATATTTTAATGAAATGCATTCCCTTTTAATGCTAGTTCTACATCAGAAATGCTAAGAAGAGCATCAATATTAGAGTATTATTCACATTATGGGTAAAGCTCACTTAATATTCTGCTCTTTCATGAGGAATCTTAAATGACTTAGTAAATCAATGGAGCATAAAAAAAATGGGAATATGAATTGAGAACAGTAATAATCTGTCCTAGGGGATTTGTCATTTAATGACATTGATCTTTCTAGAAATTCAATGGATTATAAAGAACATGTATAATATAAAGTATGGATATTAATAATATAACTGAGTAATTTATAACATATCACTTCTAACCTGATTCGTATTTTTTTTTTTAATTTCTCATTTTGACTCGATTAATTTTAATTATTTTTGGCAAGATTAATTTTAATTATTTATATACTTAATGAATTGATTTTGTTTGGATTCATTTAAAATAGAAGGATGGTTATATACAGAGGAAAAATTAAATGCGAAGTTATTTATTACATTAACTCAGATTGATTTACGTTCAATTGACAAAAATTATTTAATGGTTTTTTGTTTCCCATATAAAAATAAATAAAAACAATAATAATGTGTATACTTTATTGATATTATTTGGAACAAGTATTTGTTTTTTCAGAAAAAATTCAGATATTTAAATCAGTCATTGGAACTGCATGAAACCACATCTATTTGGAAGCAATAGTTTTTTAATTAACATAAGGAAGAAATGTATGAAATACCTCAAAAAATTATTTTAAAAAATATGAAATTAATACTTAATGCAATAGTTTTATTTACATTGCATTTAGATTCTTATGACTTTCAAAAATTTAGCAAATAGAAAATTTAATTAAAATAAGGCATGCATCAAAAATTGATGCAGAAATAATATATCAAATCAAAAAGAAAATAATTTCTTTTTTTATTAATATATTTATTTCTGTAGTAACGGTAACATAAAATCTGATGTAATATGAATAAAATAATAGCATTCTATACTTTCATTAAGTACCATGTAGCAAATAATAATTTATCATTATAAAAGTTATTTGGAATTCAATTCTAATTCTATTTATTAATAACATGAATTGGCAACAACATATACCGATAACAATACCAATAACATACCGATTTTTGCCTTACCAAAAAAGTTTAATTTGAAAATAATGGGTTAGTTTAATTTTTCTTTGTTTATTTATTTGTTTAAAAATTACTAGATGGTTATTATTGATCGGTACAAAACCTCCTAACCTCAAAAAATGTGCTTTGTAAGTCTGAAACACCGTAAGAAGACGAAGTCCGCAATTTAACATGCACCTCACTCTCCATGTATATTTTGAATCACGACAGATTTAATGGGCCTCGGCAACTCTTTATGATGAGATTTTAATGGAAGCATAGCTCGATTACGTGTCTTTCAAGAGTTATCATTTATCAACATGACTTAGACTTAAAGCGTAAATATACGACATAAAGATTCAGACCATAAGACAGATTAAATGTTCAAATAAAGACAGAAATAAAAAGGTGTAGTAAATGCAGAAGCATACAGACCCTACATACTTTTGAACTTCACTCTCTTTATACTATAAACATAATATTTTAATACCTAGACTATAGCTTACCAGAACAAATAAATGAATAATTGGCCATAACATGAATAAGGAAATTATTTTAATTGTACCGAAGATAATGCCGTTATTGGAAACTACGAAATACTTCATTGCTTGAAATTTTCAAATTATTCCTTTATATTTAGAATACTAGTGTAGTACATAACATTTTTTTCATGCAAATTGTCTTACTCATAAAAATAGCTGCAATAAATGTCAGTTTGGTTTTCAGATCCATCAAAAAATGAGAGACTGAGAGAGGGAGAAAACAAATTATGTACACATTATATGCATCTATAACGATTATGGTTGAATTCTTTCCACACGTTTCGGAAAAATGCACATGAGCTATTGTTCTCATTTTCTCTACCCTATACTGAAAAGATTGGAGACACTGTGAATCCTTCATTTTTGGGTGTTGAAAGAAGATAAAGACTGCAACTGCATTGTATATGCGTCTGGTTGATTTATTAGCACACGCATCTACAAAAGGGAGCAAACAGAGCTGAAACTGAAATATGATTTGTTGCGACTTTTTTATTTGCATTTTCTCTAGTTTTGTATTTACCTGACTCTTTTATGATCTCTGGAGAAAAATTTAATATGCTATGGAGAAAATGGAAAAGTAATGTTTTAAGTAGCACTGGGGATATGGGCAAAACCATAATAAGATAGCAAAATAATGCTGTTGAAATATGTTTGTTGCTCCCGGCAACGAAAGCGGCACCATGTTTGCTCATTAATTCTGAACACACACACACAATAATTAAACTACCATTTTCAGTTATTATACTCCTTCTAGCATAATTAATAAAATAAGATGTAAAAAAATGATATACCTTCGTACCATCAATAATTAATCTAGAAGATGAAATTTTACTAAAAAAATAGCCCAAAATTGTAATTTACACAATTTTTTAATTTGTGTATCCATAAAAAAGGACCATATATTTCTCTATGAACTTGTTATAATATATTGATTGTAATATAATGTCATTGACAAAAGAAATTCATAACGTTAGATTAGTAATATTTGGACAAAACAAAGACCTAATATCAAGCAGTGATATTTGCATATGAGTCAATCGAAACTATTTTTTACAACACCAAGCATAATCTTATAAAATGAGTTGTTTTTATGAAGTAAAACAGTAAAACAGTTTTTAGTAAAACAGTAAATAGTAATGCGGATAGTAAGAGAGAATCATGTTCTCTCTCTCTCTACATTCCATTACTATGAACAAAGTATACTTACAGAACTGAACTCTGCATTATACAAATTCGATATGAAATATCCATAGGAAATTCACGTAAGTAATGTTTTTGAGTGTACAGTCTGCTAAAAATTACAAATTAATGTTAACATATATTTTTTTAACACAGAGCAAATTGATTATATACGTGTTTATTATATTGCAAGCATTACGTTTAATACTAGTATTTTTAGTATTAAACTCGGAAAATGCTTTTAAGCTAACATTAAAGGAAGAATAAGCAAAAATCTAATTTAGAGTATATAATTTAATTTTTATAACATTAACCATAAAAGTAACACAAGTAAGGATTTGAAAAAAATATAAAGCAAGAACTGCATTTGTCACTAAATTTGCTACTAGAGATTATTTTTATTCACCTTTATCTTCCTTTTGTATCATTATAAAATCATTAGTTCACTAGTTTCTAAAATACTTTACTGACGCAAGTATTGAGAACAAATTCAAAAACTTGTGCTAAACTGAGTGTGTGATTTTTCACTAAAACCTGGGTTTAATTATTCGGAATTTAGCATTTTATTTGATAAAAAAAACTTTGAATTTCTAACTTAACTCTTTTGTAAGATATATATTTAAGTAAATTTTACTTAGTATTTTTATGCATTTAAAAATATATATATATTTTAAGAATATGTCTTAATTCTTGGTTTTAGTTGTATTCAAAGGTATTTAAGTTCTTTTAATATAATACTTCTATATTTTAATTTCATGAATCAAATTTCATGTTAGTAAATTAACCAAGGAAATTGCTTTGGTTCTGAAGCAACATTTAACTGAAACGTATATTTTTGCTTCTGGTGAAAAAGTTCACAATTTTGGTTAGGATTAATTGAGGAAGATGTCACAAGAAGAAAATTATGCGTTTTTTGATTTCGACACCATGTCATTTTGAAAAAAATTACGTTTAGCAAAACTTTTATTTAATAACTCATTAATAGTAAAATTAAATGATTAAAGTTTAATTTGAAAATAATGGGTTAGTTTAATTTTTCTTTGTTTATTTATTTGTTTAAAAATTACTAGATGGAAGTTATTGTATTGAAATTAACAAAACAGAAAGTAGCATCAGAAATATTATTTAGGTGCTCACATAATCTTTAAATCAATAAGCTAATAATCCAATTTCCGGCACTCTTTCTAGTCAAGGGCATTAAGGATTTTTTCACAATAGCAACAATGCTTTAACTTCACAGAGACAATTAGGAGCCGAGAATGGGTCAAACAATAGACAGTCACGAACATTTGCCATGCAAAATTTCCAATTAATTTGCTTTGTCTCTTTTAAGATTTAGCTTTTAATTCTATATACAACTACAGTCCCTTGAGTCTCAATTTTTTGAGGGTCCAGTAATTAGCTACTAAATTTTATATTTGAGATGTTGATAATTCGTGGACCGCTTTTCATACTTCTAAGTTGAGTGAAAAATGGTGATGAATATTTTTATTATGATTATTGTTCATTATTTTAATAAAATTATTTAAATTTACTTCGTTCTTCTTAATAAAAAGTTATGTTGATAGTTGCAAATAATATATCTTATTTGAAAGGAACAAAGTAATAAATTGAAGTAGAATAAGCAAAGTAATACTACTAAAATTGTAAAATATTGTATTTTCTGATAATTCAAAGATATTAAAATATTGTTTTAGAAATATAATTGAGTTATTAAGAGTAAATTAGAAAAAAAAGCTAATGGTTCTTTATTCAAAATGTTAGCAAAAGTTGCACGAGTATCACTTCAAAAGTAATGCGCAATTATTTGTTTGTCAATATACTTTCACAAGCCTTCAATGTAGTCTTTCTTTATCATTATGAAGAAGCTCCGCCCTTTTTGGAAGATTTTTATTTTAATTTCACCTGATGCATCATTATTGTGAATCTACCGAATGTCTCGGGTAGTGGCATCGTAAAAGTCACCCATAGATGAAAATCCTCTCGCCGTTTCTGTTAACTGTGGTAATAAGACAAAGTTTTTTTTAAATCATCCCAGGACTGTAGAGCGAGTAATGTTATACTTCCTAACTGTATTGAAATAGATCTCCCTTTGCAATGTGGCAGTAGCTCAACTTTGCGTAAGGGTAGCCCAGCTTTGTGCATAAATATTAAAGCTTTAAGAATTTTAGGTAGGATTTTAAGTATTTTCCCGTTCAGTATTAGAAACAAAGCACGACAATATATGACCCGAGACACTTAAACCTCACAAAACTTTTTCTGTACTTATTACGCCATTATAATCGTAAATAAACATCATATATTTTTTGACCTTCGAAAGTGCTCGACAACATTTTTAGAGTCATTAAGAAAATAAAGCTCTCCAACGAGAAACTATGCAGCAGTCCAGTACTAATGTAAGTTTCACATTAAGCAGTGTGGGTCTCGGTTAGATGTTTCTTAGGAAAAGTTTAGATTCCGATGTATGAGCTTTGAGGTTCAACACTGGCAGTACTCGAGACCGCCGAAGACTCCATTTGTATCCAATTAAAAATTTTAGAAAAACAGGTTTTTTACCCCAATTTGTCCATTTAACATGACATTTTTCGAAGGATAGGGGTTTTCATAAAAATTCTCTTGGGGAATTTCTGTCTTTGAATATTTTTCATTTCAAAACTTCCTCCTGAAGAAGAAGACGCGGTATATGTAAATTATGTAGTGTATTTAAGTATTAGTTTTCAGTTCATTAAGAGAAAGGTCAGTCTGCTAACCAATAGCAGTGATTGATTAGCGTGAAGCTAGGCAAGAGAACATCGTTACTTATTTGATTAATATTAAGATTGACGATTTGGTCAATTAAGCGTTAAATTTGGATTAGAACAAATTGAATAAGAAGATGTACTGCTTCGACGTAAGGGAAACTATTTACTGTTAATTCTCCTAGTATCTCGTCTACCCCGCGTTTGCTTCACATATTTAGTAATTGGTGCATTTCTTAGTTAGAAGCTGTTGAGTTTGTGCCGTAATTGAGAATTGTTAATAAAGAGAATTTGTATTGACTATGACTAATCTTCCTTCGACCCTCTCACACTAAAGGATGACACGGTCAATCCCTTACAATGGGATACTTTGAGTATTTAAAAAAACCATTCAAAGTGTAGCAATTCAATAACAGGACTGTGCATGCCCTATACGTTAGATGTTTTGAAGAAGAATGAGGGTGCAACGTAGGTGACCATGATATTACCGGTGCAGATGGAGCTATATTGCGAATTTTATTTGTTCCCTTGTTTTAGTGTGGTATTGTTTTGCCTGAGTGACGGAGTGAAGAAAAACAAAAAACCAACTTGGAATTAATCTTAAATTCTTCATAAAGTTAAAAAAGACCTCTATCTGATTGTTTTGAATTATTGAAGCAAGTATTTGGTGATATTTGTATGTTACTCAATTGTGCTTTTGACTGGTACAAACGATTCTTTGAATGTTGAGAGAAAGTTGAAGATGAACGTTCTGGTCAACTTGTAACATCGAGATGTGATGAATTCTGAAAAATAATGGAATTATGCGGAAAGATTAATGTTCGTGCCATTATTCGGATGATGGCAGACGTAAAGAAAAGACTGTCAATAACAAAAAAAAATTACGTAAGGACTTGGAAATAATGAAGTTTGTGGAGCAATTCTACTTACCAAGGAATCTGAGCCTGAAGCAAAATGATGACAGGAAAAAATATATCATGGCTTGATTTACTCTGGACTTCTAGAAAAAGTCATTCGTAAAGAAACGTATTTCCATTAAGATTCTGAACCTAAGCATCAATCTTTGCACATGAAACTATCCTTTTTACTTTTCGCTAAGAAACAAAAAGGCTTGAGTGAACTAATCATAAATTAATACCATTCTCATAATTTTTCCAACATTAAAAGTGTCATCATTATAAGGGGATACTTCAGTGACAAACGACAAACCAGAAGTGCTACATTTAGACCCTGACCAAGCCGAGAGAAAAGCTGAGAAAAGATCTCTGGATCTGTGGGATAACAACTTATGAATGCTTCCCCAGGACAATGAGTGGAAATGCACAATGTGATGGAATTTTTAACAGAGACGTAAATTATCTTGCTTAAACAACAGATATATTCCGCAGAACTTACTACATACGACCTTTACCTGTTCTGCCAAATTGGTTTACAGTCTATAGAAGAGACCAATACAAAAACACAAGGATTCCTGAAGAGGAGGGCACTAGAAAAACTAGAATAGAAAATTTACAAGTAGTAATTCAAAGAAATGTGCTGGCTGAAGGGGATTAACAACTGTTTATTATAAGCTGTCAATATAGCACATTTTTATGACCGTCTCATTAATAAGTTTCCATACTCTCATATATTAAGGTTTTAACTTGAGAGTAATTAATTATTTATTTTCAAATTTTGATGATATACATATATATATTTATAAAAATGAGATACACACATACTATAATAATAAGTACGTTCTTATGCCGAAGTTCTAAGATTTAAGGCACTACTTTTTGATGGAATTTATATGAATAAGTTCATCAATTATTTTGATATTTTGAATTGCATATCATACTGGGCAGATTTTAAAATTGAATTATGATTATTAAAAACATATAAAGCATCAATAAATACCATCATAAATATTTAAATAAATGCAACTATTTCTAGTATTCTTGAAACAAAAACAATTTTTCCCCTAGTAAAAAGACTTTTATCAAATACATACAGAATTCCACTGATTTAATGTAACGAGATAAATATATGTTGCTGATTATCTCACACTTATATATACTGAAAAATAACCAGTGTGCTCTAAAAAAAACTTTGCATCATAAGCTCAAAACTAGATTTAAAAAAGAAGAAACACAATGATAAAAAAAGAGAAAGAGAGATAGAATGAAAATTAGAAAAAAAAAAAGAAAGAAATTATAATCACACAATCGGACTTCTACAGAAGTTCGAAAAGCTTTCGACGTGAATGTAGTTCTGGCAGTCTCCGATTATTGGTTTTAAACACCTTAAAAACAGATTCTTTCAGCAAACCCCTCAGTTATACTTGCTGCGCTAAGCATTATGTAAAAGATTAGACATGGGTGCGAAAGGATATTTACTTCACCGCTTTGAATTTTTTTGTTACTGTTTAAAAAAGAACTTTCTGAGAATAGATTTTCTTCAGTATTTTAAGCAGTTTTATAGTGTGTGAATAGAATATATATCTACTATTTTGGACTATACTATTTTATTGCGTTAATACATGATTTTGGCACTATGTGGTAAAAAAAAAATTAGAACAAAATATATGACTACGTGAACCAAAACAAGTCAACCTTTATATAAAAAAAAGATTATACATAAAATGTATTAACGCAACAAAATAGTATAGTCCAATTATTTTATATTAATTCATTAGCCAATTAATATAGAAGTTATTGCTTAATGTCTTTGGACAAAGTCGAATGCAAACTGTTAAAGAGACTGTAATTTTTACAGTCGAAATTGGGTGTTTTAATTGTGAGACCCTCTTTTTTAAATGCAATTACTTAAAATGGTTAATCCAAATAATTGCAGAGAAGTGTAGTTGCGTAAATAGAAGTAAGTCAGAGTAAATCTATGTAGCAAAATGGCTAAGAAAAGAAAAAAACTACTTTTAGATTAATAAATGTATCAATAACCATCGTTTGTTTTTAGCTAATTTCAAGGGAAAAACCCACTACATAAACTTACTTTGATCTTTTTTATCACTGGGAACATCACAAAATGCATCAACTGTGATAGACATAAGACTTCATAAAAGACAGCTACGAATAACATGTATTCTTCGCTCATTTCTCCTCACCATCCGAAATGAATTGTATAAATTAGACACGCTAACTTGTGAGTTATAGTGAAATCAGTGGGTATCTACGGTTTTTACAAATGAATACATATTTTCTTCAAAAATGTTACTTCAGGTGACTGTTATAATGGTTAGAAGCAGAAAATCGTTTGTGTGTAGGAAGATATTTCTTTGTAATGCTGGCACTTATCACCATATTGTTCCAAAATGAACCATAAATTCTCAGTTATTGATTCAATTTTTCGCCATTGCACAAGTACAATGGACGATTATTTGATCATATAAGTGATAATGATAGGCCAGATCTTGTCTGGAGGATAAAAGCTTTTGTGAAAAGAATTTTATACATATTAACAAGCACTTTCTCTGGATTTTAACCCAAATTATTTAGTTTGTTACGCTCAACGGAGATGCAGTACTGTACTTATTTCACCTAATTTAACTCTTAAGCATCTTCAAACGGTTTGGGAAGAATAAGACTTAGCTACCTACTCTGAGTTAATAAACACTATTATTTTCAACATGAAAAGCGCTGTCATAATTGTACAGATATTAGAAGTAAATAAATTTTATTTTTAAGTTTGTACGACAAAGAACCAAAATACTGTGTTTTATGTTTCTATTTTGTGTATTTTTTTATTGAAAAATGGCCCGTTTTTTTTCTTTTAGGCTTATTTTAGAATTGAGTTGTGCATCAATTTACATTGTGAAACGTTGTTTGATTAATTTTTTCATCTTTTCAATCCGAATTTTCTAAATTTCTTTCCTTAAATTTTAAAAATTATTGTTACAGTCCACCTTTTTAAACGCTAGAAATTTTCAATGGGTTTGACTAAAAGAATTCCTCACCAAACTTCTTTTTACCCTTTCTTGCTCTTCTTAGTTTCCTTCCTATTCAGTGTGATCTCTGCTTTCTAATTGCTCTTGATGATGGCGCACTACGAGAATGAAAGGAAACGAAAAACTAAAATATTCATGAAGTAGAAAAAGGTTAGTCCACATTCAGTAGCACCTAAATTTAGAAAATATTTTTTCCCTTTTTTTTTATTTTTCATTTTATTGTTTCATTTTATTACAACCTTATTCCCCCAGTTGTGTTACTTCTTTTTCTTCTTCTTTTTTTTTTATCTCTAACTCATGTTTTAAGGTTAATAAAATTCTTTAAAATGAATTTCAAAACATATTTACCGTTTATTTTCCTCTTCTCTAGTAATTAAAGTAGGTATAATGGGGAGAGTATGGAAAGAGACAGAAAAAAAAAAGAGAGAGAGATTATGAAACGGAAAGTTGCTAAGCCTGTGACAGAAACAAAACTATTCTGAAAAGTTTAAGAAGTCAATCGTCTTCATTTTGGATTTAGTATTTAATATTTCAAGCTAAAATCGTACTGCCACCCGAATGGTCATCAAGGCTACGGCCAACGACAGGCGTACATCTAGCCCCTTGCCATGAGGAATTTCGTCGGCCTGAATCTGACGCAGTCGAGATCAGTGGGCATAAGAAACAACCACAACAATAGAAGTCCAATTTTTTTCTATATGCTTTTTTTTTATTTTGAAAGTTCTTATTTTCATATCTGGCGTATAACGCGCACCCGTAAATTTCGATGGTATTTTTTGTGTTATAAGTGCGCGTTATACGTCGGATTTTACGGTATATGACATTTTGTATCTCTTATAATTAAGGACTTTTACTACAAAGTTCTTGATTAAAGATACTACGTATTTGATGTCGCATAAGCATGAAGTTGTTACCAAAGTTGTTAAGCCATATTTTAAAAATTGTAGAAATCTAATTTTTTTCTATGCTTATCTTTTTTATTTATTTATTTATTTTTAATTTTTATATCTCTCATTTTTGGGCCTGGCGTATAGCACGCACCCGTAAATTTCGATCTTATTTTTTGTGTTAAAAGTGCGTGTTATTCGCCATATTTTACGATACTTATTTAACAGCATTTGTTATAAATAGTTAATGAGTACGTAAACTATTTTGTTTTACAGCATAATGATTTTTAAAATGAATTTTATTCAATTAAAATGTATATGGTGCTCATTACTAACTACACTGAAACATTTTACGAAGGAATATTTGGCTTTTAGATTCGAGTATTTGCATATCTCTTTGGGAAAATTAAAACAAAAAATTATGCTTTCCGTTAAATAAAAAAAGTTGGTTGAAAACACTTAGTAGTCAGAAAGTTTTTTACCATACTGATAGGAATAATGTTGAGAATATGTAAACTTCTGTGCAATTTTTTTATTTAGAATCCATTCACAAAGGAGCTTTTGAAATGAAAAACTTTTTAAAAAAGGTTATTTTATTGTTATTTTTCTTAATAAAAACATTTCTCTCTCTAAATACATTATAGAAATTTATACTTCTACTGAAACAATTTTAGCATGAATATGCGCATCAAACGTACAGTCCGTTAAAGAATGCGCAAAAAAGATATTTAAGTCCTTACAGATATGCATTGTGTCCAGAATAATGAATAAAATAATAACAGGTACAGAAGAATATTTGGATATACATCAATATTTTTAAAAAATTAAGAAATGGGTTTTTTTCAATTTTAGTTTGGCTCTAGTTAAATAATGACTAATATATAATCGTTTTTTAACAAGAAATGTATGTTGAAATGAGGAAGAACTTTATAAAAATGACATTGAAGAAATATCCCCTAGTACACATTCAAAGTTGCACAATGGATTCCCTTAATGTGAACTTAATTTCCGTTTCCCAGTTAATAGGATAATTTGTTTTTCATATATTAGCAAAAAAAATTATATAAATCGCCTAATATTACTTAAATTAACTATGATAATAATTACATTCATTTTATAACCGATGGCAAGTCTATGGAAATGAAAAATTTTAAATGTATTTCATATAAGTTAATCAATTTATCCGTAACATATCTTATTGCATGCATAAACAAATATCATGTGGTTTCTTTAAATTATAAAATTATTTTTTAAAATTATTTTTACAGTAGCTAAACATAAATTTTAAAAGTAATAATTATCTCTACATCCTGATTTAAAATGTATCTTTAGACACGTCGAAGATAGTTCGTTTCAAGTCGGATATTATTATTCGAAATGCTGGAAAAGTTAGAAGGCATCGGACTTCCGCAAGACTGGTCATCGGATTTCCTACGAAATGGAAATTCCTGAAGAATCTTCCTGTCATTCGATTTTGATGAAAGTCAGAGAACTTTATCAATTTGAAATGTATCGATGGCATGTTTGGAAGAAGTATTAATTCTAAACTGAAATATTTAAATAGAATTCTTATAGTGGAAAATTTGACTCCGATATCAAATGATAAATATTAAATGATATACTTCTCAATACTGCAATGAATCCCAGTGTATGCTCAAATACGTTTATATAACTGATAAAAGTTCCCATTGTTTTTCGTCTCTTTTTTCTGCAATTTAACTATTTAAGTTCGAAGAGAAATATCATTAACATGTCATGTATGTAGTACTAATATCTTAACACTGAATACTGGTAAAAAGCTGTCTATATATAATTACATAATATAACATGTTTTTCAAATTTGTTGCAGTATTTAGATTTTAACAAAATAAAGATAACAAGAAACAATATCTCTGGTGAATGATAAAGATTTAAGAAAAAAAATATATTTAAATATTAAAAAATTGCAAATATTAAAATTATTATTACAAATATTTAAAAATTTAAAATTTGTAACACTTTGTGTGTCTTTTTTTTGCAATAATATTAATTAAAGGTTAGTAAAATTATATAATTTTACTAATTCCTTAAATCCCCAAAATAAAATTTTAAAATGTCAATTTTTAAACCATAAAAATTATTTGAAATCTCTTATTTTGTAGTTAAATAAATTTTTTAAATCGAATTAAAACATTTTTTAGCTTATAAAGAAATAAAAATTTCTCGATAAAGTCAGCAATGTCTTTTTTTAAAGTAATTTTCTGTAAGTTTAACTAAATGATATTTAAATTTTCTTAAGAAAACAAACTAAACACATTTCTTTTTAAAAAATAATTAAATGGATTACATATTTACTTTTAGTATTTTCTAATTTATTAATCGCTATTATGATAGAAAATACTGATATAGATTAAGTAAATTATGTCAGTTCAAGCATTAATGGATAGTGCTTTAAAATAAAATTAAATGAATAACAATGTTTAAAGTATATTTCCATGTAAAAAGTTTTATTACAAAATATTCACTATTAAAAAATAATGAAATTAAACAATGAACTATTTTTTGTGACTTGATACTGTTTAAATAACATAACACAATTTGAATTTTTATCTTTTCAAAACTGATAAAATGTCCAGCTTCTAAACGTTACTATATTAGAATATGTTAGGCACACATTTTAATGAGTCAATCTCGATTGCTCAAGTTTGTTCAAATATTTAAAATATTTTATTGTTTCATGTAAAACAAAAACTAGTGCATTTATTAAGAGATAGGTTTTTAAATGATGAAAGAATTTTTTGTGTGAAAAAAATGTAAATATCAGAATTAAAATACCTGATACTTACATGAATCATAACTTCCTTTTGAAAACTGCATGGTCTATGCAGCTTTTGCTCAGAAAAAAAAATAAATCTTCCCGTCCTGTTTCAAGATTTTTTGTATAATAAATCAATAATATATTTTATGTTTTCTTGAATATTACTGATTTTTTTAGAGTAGAGCTAAACAGAAAATATAAATTTCAGGCTTTTAATTTACTTTATTTATAAAGCTATAAATATAAAAAATGTACTTAATACGCACAAGTTTTCCAACTCATTTCTATGATTTAAAAAGCTGCAAACTAAACAATTACAGGTCTTTTTTAACGAAAAAATAACTGTAGTTTTAAATCTATCTTAGAAATTCAAAACTTGAGAAACGTCAATCCCATTTGAAGGAAAAATATTACAGAAAAAAAACACTTGTCATTAAAATAAGAGAAAATTAATTATAATTTCATACGATTTTAAAACATAAGTTTAAACCGACTATTCGATGCCATTCGGAATATTGTTCCATATACACTCCCTCAATTTTACTTTCCTAAAAAATGAAACAATCATTATGGTTTAGTTAATTTTTTTCAAAAAAAAAAATTTAATTCATAATAATAATAATAATTCATTCATTACACTTCTACTTAAGCAGTATTCCTTAAGCGCATAGTTATTGTTATTTCACAAAGTGGGCAAAATACTTAACAACGTAAGTTAAAAATGCAAATTATGCTTCAAAGCTTCTTATTCTATAAATCCTATATATTTTCTTAAGATAAAAGTTATATGTCTTGTTACATATTTCTGGAATAACATTCAAATGTTAGCAATTTCTTCAAAACAAAAACGGTAGCAATTCATTAAAGAAAAAATTAAAAATTATTGTTCGTGGTTAAAAACCTTATTAATATTTTAGTGACTCATTTACGCAGTGATTCTTATTATCCTTTGCCTTTCTTAAGGAATAGATTTCTGTGGAATTTTCTGTATATTAAGCCTTTCATCTTTGTCATATTAAAAAGTACATTATATGCAAGCACAAAGCCTAGAATCTCAGCAGCTAGAAAAAGTCCTTAAAATTATATTTTGACTGTGCTAGATGTATTTTGCGGAAGACAATATATCACAGATACATGAGCATCCAGAAAGAAGACTTTTATTTTGTTTCACTGCCCTAGAAGATAAAACCATTGTTCTTTTCCGATTCTAGAAAGAAGAAGAAAAGTGAGAACAATTACACATATTAGTATAAGTATTTAAAAATATTGTCTACAATGTTTTAAAGGTTGGTAAAATGGAATGAAGAATAGAATGTGTCAAGCCCATGAAGCAAAACTCTTATTTTTCATGTTTGTATAGTGCTAAAAACACACTGAAGTACACTGCAACTGCATTTCCTAAGTAAAACTAAAGCAAACATTTCAATGAAAATAAAATAGATGAAAATTGTATGAAATGATTAAATGGTTTGAATAACGTGGAGTAATTCATGAAAATTTACAGAAAGTTTATTTTGTGCTAAGTTTTGTCCTTCTCTGTGTTACTTAATTTTATTCATTAAAAGCAGTATTATTTTAATTGTTCTGTCTTTATTTTACCTCTTGTTCTTACTTTTTATTACCTCATTTTTTTTAGTATTGAGTACTTTTTAATTGGTAAATGCAGATAATAAACTATTTTCATGGTTCTATAGCATTCATGATTCAAATAATTTTTTCAGTTACTGTTCGACATGAAGTTACAGTTAAACAACTTCTGTCGTAAATATTTTTTATCTAAAATGAAAAGTGCTCCAAATTTTTAACTTAATTGAGCATGTAAACACTT
Organism: Trichonephila clavata; assembly: GCA_019973975.1. Taxonomy (NCBI): domain Eukaryota; kingdom Metazoa; phylum Arthropoda; class Arachnida; order Araneae; family Nephilidae; genus Trichonephila; species Trichonephila clavata. Next base: position 38,739 of record BMAO01015712.1, read on the forward strand.
TTTCATAAAACATAAAATGCCTTGTTTTGCATAATTATGTATCTAATATATGTAAATGAAACAAGATTAATTTCTGCTTGAAAATATTAAATTAAATATACAATCATGATTCACAATAAGGAAAAATAAACTTTTCTTACGAAATTTAAATATTCCTTCGAAAATGATTTGAAAGCTTATTTTTTTTCTGAGCATTATTTCTCAAAATAGTACAAGATTTAAAAATGTATTCACTTCACTCATTTGTAATTATTTGAATTTTGCCGCTATTTTAAAGTATATTGCGCATAGAAGAAAACTTCTATTTTATCTCTAAAATCTTACCATTGTAGACGTTATAAATGTAGAATACAAAATACATGAATATTACTATCTTAAAAATGAACAATTATTTTTAAAATGGATGCCTCTGAAAACATATGTATAAAAAATAAACATTTGACTTTGTTTATTTTGTTTTTGTAGAAATGTTTTATTAATTTCGTTTATTAAATGTTAGTAGTTATTTTATTTTTTAGCTTTGTCAAATGTTTTGTAGTATGCAATTAGTTTCTTATGACGAAATGATATGCATTATAAATAATTTAATTGTTTACTTTCTGTATTTAAAGACATTTTCTCGCTATTCTAAAAGCGCAAAAATATCTTCAAACATTCAACCATGAAAAGTAAAAGAATAAATAAAAAGTTCCTTAAAACAATTTTTTTTTCAAAAAAAAGGAAAACTACAAAATGTTTTTGGCAGTATTTATAAGCTGAAAGCACGTTGATTCTTACGGACGTGAATTTTTAATTATTAAAATTGTTCAAATATGGAGCAAACTTCTTATATTTTAGAAATGAGAACTCATGAAACTCGAGTTTTATTCCATAGTACTATAACGGTTTTTGTTGAATCCACACACACACAGACCTATGTCTAGACAGGAGCAATTGTAATTTTATTACTATACACAGGAATATATGCTCTCTGATTGGGACTTGTAGCATACCCTTAGGTCCGTAGGATCTATTGGGAATATTCCTTTTAATCAATTGGGAGGAATCCTGATGACCTCATATAACACCAAATATGATCAAAGTTAAGATCGCTTATCAAATATTTCCTGTACAATTTTAATGCATTCTGCGATTTTATATAAGCGTAAATCTTATATTACTAATTATAAAACTTAATCTAGGTTTCACTATTTAAAACGTATCACTTATTCTGGAATTTTCAAAAATAAAAATAAAAAATAAGTGAGAGAGAGATCTAACGTGGATTGGCTCGTCACTTTCCCTCTAAATTTTTAATAATTTAACTAGATCTCAATGTTTAGCATTATATTTTTAAGAATATGTATAACACAGTAGCTGAATATAATTACTTGAAATAATCTTAGTGCTATTTGGTTCGGCACAAAAATAAAACATGTAGGTTAAAAAAAAACTTTTGAATTTTGTTTATCGGACTTAAGGAGGGGGGAGGGTGCAATTAAACAGGAAAGGGCAAATATAAATTATTCATGAAAAAAATGTATTAAGAAACATTGTTTTTCTCATTTCTCAAACGTATGTGACAACTATAAAATTATTTCAAAGTTACTTAGTTAAATCACAATAATTTTATTTCTGACAGTTTTAAAGATATGATCGAATTTCAATAAAAATATTAATTCAAATAAAAATAATTAGAAAATTTTCTTTGAATTTCTGAACTTAGAATGGTCCTGTCTCAAGGTCAATTTTTGCAAAACCCCTTTTGTAGCGAATCTCCATGAAAGAAACAGGTCCACCAAATTTAAAGTCAGCAGGTTTGTTAGTCCAAAAACGGGAACATATTTATGTATAACGCCTCTTAGGCCTTCGCAACGCCCCTTGAGTTTCGATTTTCGCAAAATCCCTTCTTAGCGGATCTCTACTTCATGACAAGAACAGGCTATCAAATTTCAATTCTGTAAGTCTAACAGGACCGTCGTTTTTCTACATTATATGTATTGATAGATGTCTTACCAGTGCACTCAGTCTATCCTCCATGACTCGCCTAGGAATAATTTTACAAAGTAAATCTACCTTAGCAGCTACTGTTTCACCTTTTGATTCTGGTGATTTATTATTTACATTTAAATTTTGTTTATTACATTACATTACAAACATTTGCATTCTCCTTTTTTAGACAATTCCATCTGAAATGTTTATCAAATACTCAAAAGCAACATTTTTTCAATTTTATTAACTCCTGGTTTTGTAAAATTTTATCAAGGAAGCGAAACTAATATTATCTAACTTATAAATCTCACCAAAAGGTTGATTACTCCAGTTACTATGAATACATTTATTTTCAGTAACATTCCATTTTTGGCTCGAAATGACCAATCATAGAAAATTCCTTTGACAGCTCAGAAAAATCACAGTGCTTCCGAACTTCGGGAGTTAATACACTATTTTCCCTTGGGGCGCACTTATATAAATCTCTGTTTCAGATTCTAATGTTTGAGAAACATTTTATCAATCTCAATAAGTGGATTAACGAACTCGAAATCATTTGCCTATCTTAATTTGCAACAAACAACCACATCAATGTTAAAGAGCACGTGAATTGAGAAAAATGTTTCAAAAGTATTTTACTTCCAATTCTCCGAAAATTTTCTAAACATAAATTTAGTGAAGATTTGCACTTTTTAAGTGTTTCTTGCTTCAAAGACTCATAAATTCTTTATTCTGTTATCCTTCAGTTAGCTAATAAATTGGATACTTTGTCAATAAACCGAAAAACAGTTTGAACTTCAATCACATTTCTAAAATTTTCCTTAATAAAGGCTTTTTCGAGGCTAAATAAATAGTCCACTCCATCGGACTTAAATGGCATTTTACTTGTAAAAGCTTGTTTTTAACTATACATTCAAAAATATGATTTTAAGCTCCTAATTTGATCACTTTTGAGCTACGATCTAATTAGAATTAGTATGAAATATCTAAATGCAGTTTCTCTAGTGCTAACTGCTCTTAAGGTATCCAACTACTGGCGAGAACTCTTTTTTAAAAAAAAAAAAAGACATGGGGATTTTTTTATGGTTTTTATATTTGTTTAGTATATTTTAAGAAAAATATGCTAAAATTAAGAAGAGAAAAGGAAATTATTATTACTAAAATGGGAAAAAATTTACAAAAAATAATATGAATGGGGCTTATTCTGTACCTAATGCTTATGAACAAAGTTTAAATTTTTTCATTCTGATTTGTTGCTACGTTATTCATTTTTGAAATGTACTCCAGTATAAAAGATATCTTAAATTTTACAAAAACTAGAGCACTTTATCGTAGTTATTATGTCAAAATGCTTAAAAGGACAGTGATTATATTAACATAAGGCACTGTAAATTTTGTAATAAAACAGTGATTGATAAATCCGAAGGTTAAAATGTTTTTACTATTATACAGAACATACATAAAAAATTTCAGTTAATTATTTTTAAAACATTTTTAGCAATCACTGTCCTCGTTGGAGCATTTTCAAAAAAACACATTTCGAGTAAAACGCGTTTTAAAGTATATATGCCATCTTGCTTAAAGTAATGACATCTGCTTTTACTAAAACGCTTGTAGTTTTGTTCTATTGAAAGGGGGGGGGGTTCTATTGAATCTAAATTTTAAACGAAATATCTATTTATTTATGCTGTACAAAAATTATACATTATTAGATGTATGCAAAAGAATTTTGTTCATACAATTTTATTTTTAGCCTTCATTATATAACAATAGTATAAAATTGTAACAGAAAACAAGTTTTAGAGAAAAATGAGCAGTGTATGTATTTGTGCTCTTAAACAGATATTATGAGATTATTAAGTCACTTGACATTAGGCTACCCTTTCTCTATAACGGAGATACCTGTCAGAATTAAAAGCGTAATATAAAACATAATGTGTCAAAAACTATAAAATTTGAATGTATTGCTGTTTACAAGCTTAACACCTAAGCCTCATACAACCTGAAATGAGAAATTTATGTTAGTTAAAATGACCGGACTGTAGCAATACAACTTTTTAGTGCCTACTGAAAAATATCTTCGGTTGAAGTAGACTAACGTGATTTCTTTTAATGTCCAAGGATGTCTGAAAGTGTCTACTTCTTTTTATATACTCGTACAAAAACCAATAAATCTAGATTTAACCTATAACTTCAATTTTTCAGTTATTTTCTTTGAAGTTAGGTGTATTTATTTTAAAATAAGACAGGAGCTTATAAATTTTTATGTACCTTAACATATTTGATCATACAAAAAGGTTATATACAATTCTATTCTTTAGAAGGCTTTCTTTTAACTTTAAACTTTCAATCTATTAAGACTAAGTAAAAATAAAGTGTATGCAATATCTTCTAGGCATTGTGACCTCACATGAGACGTTTATTTTTGGCAGACAAAAATAAATTATTTTCCTCGTCCCTTACTATTTCTTTGACTAGCTCAACAATTTGTAGGGGCATATTCCTCTTACGCATGTACAATAACTAATATTATTTCTTTTTATCAAACTATTTCTTTGAATAAAAATATTATAATCAAGCTGAAATGGAAAGAGTTATCGGAGTCAAATTCAGAGCCACTTATTTGTTACAGCAATTTAAAATTAGATGTAATAAAACAGTAACAGTAAAATGTATTTAAATAAGTCTGAAACACTCTCGATCTTACACAGTTAAAACCTGGCAAAAATACTTAACAATAAAATTAAGTTGCATTATATTATTAAATTGTGATTAAACTGTAGGGGTGAAAAGTTGTTAGTTTCTAAAACAAAAATTACATTCTTATCAAGTTTTTATAAAGCTTAGTTTTTAATAAGATATATTTTTTAAAAAATATGTTGTTAATTTTGAATAAAATCATTTACTTATATATAATATATATAAACTCATTATGATCTCTTTTCCAGTAACATAAAATAAAAAAATATAGAGCTTAATCGACATTAGTGTAGCTTGTACAATTTAAAATTAAAAAAAAAGAATATTTATTCCAAGATTTTTTTTTCGAGAGAGAAAGGGTGAAAATTAAAATAACACCAGATTTTACAATACATTTTAAAATATAATCAACCTTACTAAAATCTTTTAAAAATATTGTTAAAAAAATCTGCACTTCAAGAAAATTCTTTTATTTGAAAATAATATATAAAATAATTAAGAGTGAAGACATATCAAAGGAGGAAAACAGAATTAATAGGAAAGTAAGAATTCTTTGGAGATGAAAGAATAGGCACAAATGGGGTCGGAAAGGCTTCTTTTTGTCCTTTCTGAATGGCTTGGCAAATAAAAAGCAGGACCTTTCTCAGCAAGTCTTCTTATTGTATAGGACTTCTTCTATTGTAATAGATTTACAAGCAATGATTAAAGATTAGGTATTGGATCTGAGAATATTCTACATCAAATTATGGTAGAATGAATACTTGATGAAAGAAAAATTGTAAGAAATCGTCTTGTAATTTCCATAATACTTTTTCAAATAAAATCTCAAGTAATGTCTCAAAAAACATCAAAGTAATTCCAAAGATAGACAATTTTATCCCATATTTCTTTCCAAGGACACTATATATTTATACACTATAGTCTTCTTTTTAACAGCACCGGCTTTAAAAAGAACTCACTTCATCCGGCTTAACACATTTTATCAGACTTTTTTCATGCTAGCAATCAGAAAATTAACCATTCTAGAAACCCAATAATTAATAAAAAAGGAATTTTTATTGTTAATATTAATTTTTTTGCCTGTTCCTCTAAGTATGCTTTACTATAGAGGCAGCCTTTCTCTTATAACATCATCATTTATACGTAAGAACAGTTACTCACTTAAGCATGATTTCTCGATTAAGAAATGTTTTGTATTGCATAAAGCACAACAAACGAAGAAAAACAGTAATAACAATCGATAAAAAACTACTAGTCCTATAAGTAGTTACAAGAAACGATATGAACTGAGAAAAATAGAGAAAAGAATCATGAAGAAAATCAAGCAGCGAAATGTAAACGTGAGAAGAGAAAAATAGGGCTCTGAAGTTATAGTGGTAAAAATTAACTCCCAAATATCGTTTATACCTATCATTCGCCAAAATTTAGATTGGATTATTTGGAAGAACTTTTTTAATAAGTTTATTATTTCTACCATTCAATTCTTTTCTTTTTTATCAGTATAAATGTAAATCCCAATTTCCTAATTAAACTCAGAGATTTGAAATGGTGTACACCAAAAAGATGAAATTGAAAAACATGGTTATTCGATACTTTTGTCACATTAATTTTAAAGATTTATTTCTTTTATAACTTTTAATTTTGATTTTTTGTTAGTCTTATTTCGATTTCAATTTACTTTTTTTTCAACATTTTAACTTGTCATTTTGTTGATACTTGTTTTTACTTGCATTTTGCAACTCTCTCTCTTCCTTCATTGAAGTTTCACAATAGCCCTTTTAACTGAGAGTAATTTTAATAAAACTACTAATATATATATAAGCTCATACACATATTATAAGTAGTAGTAACTTATAAGTTTTAGGAGAACTTACTTATACCACCATCCAGACAGTGAATTTTTTTAATTCAATGAAATTTTATTTTATTTATTCCTATGTATAATTTTTCTCAAGAGATTAATAAATGTGCATAATTTGTCAATTAGCTTTTCCCTAAACAGGCTCCCAATTTCAGAATCTAAAGTCTTAACATTAAAAAATATATTTATTTTCGTACAATAGATGAAAAATTAAATTAAAAATTAATCTAAATAATTCTTGTTTCTTGCATAAATTGTTAAAGTTAAAAGTAATTTCCTTATCGCAAATGCTTGAAATGGTAAGTAAAATTTTATTATTTTTACTTGATTTCTATTAGACAAAACATATATTTTTCTCTCTCTCTATATATATATATGAAAATTTCAGATTCAACCAAATTGTGTGCAAAAACATGCACCTTTCTTTATATTTTTACATTTTAGTGTACTTATTTTTATTTTATGCTTTTCTGGTGGTTCTAGTTTTAATCATTAACGTTTAAATATATATAATATCTATAATAAAACAAAAAATATTCACTTAAATTTTAATTTCTAATCTATAGTAAATATAGAATACACATCCATTACAATTACAAAACATTTGGCAGGTTATATTTACTTATAATTTTATATAGTAGAAGAAAAAGTAAATTTTTGAACAAATTCGTGAAAATTAGAGATCTAATCCTTTCTGCTATATTTGTAAACAAAAAAAACTTGTAATTTCAGTTCTTTTTTCCTTGATATCATTAATTTAAAAAGTAATACAAGTAATAATTTCAAAAACACTTAGTATATTTAATATATTTATTTTATGTTTTCTTCTTTTTTTGTGTGTACACATTCATTAATAATAAGTAAAATTTAATTACTTTTACGCAGATGATGAAAATGGAGTAAATTTCATCCAGTAGAATTTAAATATTCGAATTCCTTTTAAATGAGGAAGCGTGTTATTCTAACAATTTTTAATGAAAAAATATCCCAATCTTTTCTTAAAATAACTTTTCATTGAACGATGTAATAAAAAATAAATAGCGATAAAATTATTCTAAAAATATATAGAAGGGATAATTTTTACTTTAAGTGTTTTCTTTCAAGTGCTAAACTTCTGCTTGACCTTCATTGTGTTCTTCATAATCTGAATTCGAGTAATTTTATTTTTCATCATATTCTACTACAACTTAACTCAACTGTGCTCAACTCAGTATACGTAGCCTAAAACCCTGAGATGCATGAGCAGATGTTCCGGTTAGGTGGTCAGTCTGACACGAATAATACTATATACATAAATAATTAATATGTTAATGTATTTTTATATTCTTAAAAAACAAATATTTAAATATGGCTGTGTTAATATATTGATAAAATTCACTACCAAAGTCATTAATTACATTTCATTTTTTTAAGTACTTTAAATTCATGCTTTTAACACAATAACTTCTCATTTTTATGTATATGTGTATTTCTTTTTGTTAGAGTTTAATGTATATATATATATATATATATATATATATTAAATACACGTAAAAAACGCTTGCCTATAAATTAAAAATCTTTGAAAAAATGGATATAGCTGTCTTTAAGTAAGAAAAAAATATAACTTTTTGCGGATTATTAAAATAACTTAATTCCTAAAATTTCACTAATACGAATATAAATTTTAAGCACAAAGTATACTTTTTAAAATTCATCGCATCATAGCACATTGATGGACTTAAATGTCACATGGAAATCTCTCATTGTGCACGTTAATCTTGTTCCTACATCTACTAATTTCAATATAATAACTCTTATGATTGAACGCGCTTAGAATTTTTTTATTTTTTTTTTATTATAAAACTTTACTTAAAAAATTATGTAGCAAGTATATATATATTATCTAAACTATATGTGTAATTATTCACTGCGTAATCCATTAAAATATGTCTTTTGAGTAAATTATCAAAAATGTATTAGATATAAGAAGTTTAATCTCAAAACAGCTTCAAAAATTCATGTAATTCTCTACTTTACTTAATTTAATGAATTTCATGTTAGAATTAAAAATAATTGGAATTATTTTTCCAATTCTGTCAGGAAATAAAATATTTGTAAAAGAGGAGTAAAAGTCAAAAACATGCAAGACAAGAGCCACTTACCTTTAGAAAGAAATATGTTCACCCGTTATATTTACTGTTAAGGGTTATTTCATTAAATTTTAAAAATGCATTGAAAGCTAAAATTTTTTTATCAATGTAATCATGCCAAATGTTTAAATTATTTACAAAAGTATGAGAAGATATTTCTTTCAATTACTTTCAATTTGCATGAGACCGTAGATTTTTGTATCTATAAAGATGCTGAATTAAGTAAATTTCAATATTATCGACAGTTACTTATTTGTACTATATCTATCTAGTACTGGCTTGTCAATTCTAACATATATATATAGGCTTAAATATATTGGTAGTAAAATAAAACAACTTGGATATTGTTATATTTATAAATAACGCATACTCTAAGCTTTCAAAAATAATATGAAATAAAATTCTAAGTGGTTGACGAGGGTAAAATTCTAAGGAAATTCACTATAACTTGATTACAGTAAAAACTTTACATTACTTGTATATTTCAAAATAAGTTTTAATATATAATTAAGTCAACATACAAGGGGTAATCAAATTAAAAGGTACGAAACGACATAAAAATGAAACAGTTAAATATTTGCATATTCCGCCAAGGGAGAATGTAGCGAGACATCTCAGGATGCCATTGGAGACTCTGACTGGGATCGGATCATGCGCGGGTGCCCGCATGCGCGCGAGAGAGCAAAGGCTCTTATAAAAAGCGGCGTCCAAATGATGCGAGCACAGAATTACTCGAGCACAGAAAAAGCATTAACTCCGATGTGTACTGTGAGACACTCCGACGCCTACGCAGGTCCATCAAGAACAAAAGACCGGGGCTGCTCACGGAGGGTGTGGTTCTGCTCCATGATAACGCGCGTCCACACGTCTCCAGAGTCACACAAATGGAACTGGACAAGTTCCAATGGGAGACGTTGGACCATCCGTCCTACAGTCCGGACATGTCACCCTGCGATTTCCATGTGTTTGGTCCACTGAAGAAACACCTGTAAGGAAAGCGCTTGAACTCGGACGACGTACTCAAGGACACTGTGAAGGACTGGGTTTCGTCACAGCCACAGGAATCCTGCGGCTTGTTCATCAGTGGGATCGTTGTGCTCAGGCCTATGGTGTATATTTTGAATAAAGTCTATATTTGTACCCACCGTGTCGTTTCGTACCTTTTCATTTCATCACTCCTTATATATTTAGAATCTAGTGGATAAGCATTTCTCGAATATTGATCAGGAATATAAGAAATGCTAGAATTTTGAAATGGAAATATTAGACATTTTTAACTAATTTTAATTCAGAAAGTCTAGTTAATATTTACCTTTTTTTAGTAAAATTAGTAAACAAAATATGAATTATTTAATTAGAAAAAAAGGATAGAAAATATGAATTTTTCAAAGAAAAACTGCATTTTCGTAGAATAAATCAGCATTTGTTTTGTAATTTTAGCTATGCACTTTTTAATGTATTTTTTCTCCATTTGACATTTTCTTATTCCTAAACAAAGTTTTAATTTTAAAATTTATTTTTGGAGGATTTTTGTTTTGAACAAGTAATATAAAAAATTTTTTAAACCAATTCCTATTTAATTCATCAAAGAAAACTTTTGTTTTAGTAACTTTTTATTAAATAGTTACAATTAATATAATATATATATATATATATATATAACAGAATCACAATATTAAGTGAATATATAGAAAGCGTTTTTCCTTGCAATTTTCCATTTTTCTTTCAATCTATGGTGTTGGACTATTTTTTGTTTGTGTGTGTTTGTCACTATTTATTCATTAATTGAATTTTAATTATTCTAATAAAATTGTATACTAAAAACACATTTTAAGAAATTAGGGCTTCCGAACCCACCACCTTTGGATTAGAAGTCAAATGTACTATCCATTGTGCTACAAGTAAACAGCGAATAATTTTCACTTCTATAAAATATTGGACTATTATTTTTGTTACAGTTTGCTCATTTTTAATTTAATTAATAAATTAATGTTTGAAAAAAAATGTATATTAATATCAAGTGTCATCCACTTCAAGTTTAAAAAAATGTATTTGAACTTGAATGGATGAATAAAAAGTATTTTATTAACGATTGAAAATTTGAACAAGATATGCAGAAGATCCTGCATATATATATATATATGCAGGAGGAGAGGGAACTAATAGTAGGAATTGAAGAAACAAATTTGACATTACAAACTTTTATTTAAAATCGTGTTAAAATTCCACATTGAAAAGACTTGTTCGGAAAGCTGAAATGTAAATAAAACTTAAATTATTCTATACATTTTTAAATAAAAATTTTAATATATTTTATGCAATAAGTTCCTTCAGGTAAAATCATATTCTTCTTCTCACTAACCTTTCAAATGATTTATGTTTAATTTAAACACAGTATGTTTTTAAATGAAACACTTATATTTTGGTTAGTAAATGCACAATAAACACAAATTGATTATCTGAGCAACTTTCAGTTAAAAAATTTACCCAGGAAGTAAGCCCTATGTGTATTCTCTGAATTCATATAATTAGTAGATAAATTTTTAATTGCAGTATAATTGTTATAAAAAAATTCATTTAAAGTAATTAAATAAAAAAAGTAACTTTAAAATAAAATAGGACCAATTTAAAACTAAATCCAGCGTTCAACTGCATCTCTAAGGAAATACGCATGTTAAAATATAAAAGAATAAGTTAAAACCATTCCAAAATCTTAAAAATTCAACACAAATAAATGTAAAACAAATGATAATTTATGATAAGACCGAAAAAATTGGTTTACACGAAAGTACTGCGTCTTTGAAATTTGGAAGTTAAGTTTAAGTAAAGTAACTATCGAATGACCAGGCATACACGTCGCCTGGAAATAGAAGCGAAGGAAAAAGTAAAGAAGGAAAGAATATAAACACAGACTGAACTTCTTAGAAATATAATCACTGTTGGAGTTAAAAAGGCTTGAATTGATTTCAGACCGCCTCTTATTATTCATTTGGAAACGACTAAAAAAGAAATTCTGGAACTCTTACAGTTAACTATTCCCAATATTATTATTTTTTACTAATGGGACCGTATTTTAGCAACTTAGCCTTCGCAAACACGGCAAGTCTCCAAATGTGTGACCCATTTTATGGTGTCTCCATCTAGGGGCGGCTCGTTACCAAATTTGAAAGCTTGAATTAATTTTTATCATTCAAGTTTTCGTCGGATCCTAAATGTTGCCATAATTTTACTTTGCTGAAAGTACAAAAGCCAAATTGATACTTAATCTTTTACATGTCATATAATACTATGGCAGGCATGCTGACGATTTTTGCATTCAGAAAATCTTTTGACACCAGCTGGGTTCGAATTTCCAAACTTGGGCTTACGACTCCGTTGCGGCCACGCTACGGAGTCGACCTATTCGCATAATAAAACACTATATTGTGTATGGTGTTCTATGTGCCCATTAAAAGATTTAACCAGACTGAGAAAGAAATTTTACTCCATCGTCTTATTCTTTTTTATTACAGATAAAAACGATATATATATCCTTCAGAAGAAAATACGCATAAATATGAGACAAAAGAAAAAAATATTATTAAATATTTTATCGTTGAAAATCAGTTTGATTTTCTTTGCTTTCGAAATGCACAACCAAAAGAGGAAAGTACTTTCTATAGAACTAATTTTAAGCCTTACTTATTGTAAAAAATTTCCTGATTTTAATTTTAAAAACATATTTCTCTCAAACAAAATTTAAAAACTAATTTTTATAAACACAATCTTATAAAAAAAGCTTTTTTATTTAAAATCTATTAATTGTTTGGTACAAGAACTATAAAATAAATATTTTTCCTCTAATTTTTTTATAAGAGTGCAACTGGACCCATTCGTTTGAAGCACTCAAATGCTAAATATTATAAATTATGTCAATTGTATTTTCCTCTATCTTATAATTATTTTTTAAATCTATCAATATTATCAAAATTAACTATACTATCAATTTATCTGATTATTAGTCTTGAAATCAAAATACAATTTTATAGTAAGTGAAAGAACTTGAGCGCTTACATTCAAGGTGAACTATATGTTCCAAAATTAAAACGGGTTCATTTAGGATAACAAAGTCTTTATTCTATTGATAATTATAATATAAAAACACATAGGATGCATTACAAACAAAAACATACATCATTTAAAATTTCTTAAAAATTATTATATATATTTATTTAAAAACTATAAATGCACATCATTTACTTCAATATATAATGCTTTTACGGCTTGAAAAATATTGTATTTATGAATATTAAATGTCTTTTAAATGTTGTACTTATGAATATTCCTTTATTAATATTACATTGCAGTTACGCATTTGTGCTTACATAAAATCTTCAAAAATACCGCCCTGGAGTAAAATGTTTAAAGGCAACTCTTCAATTTTACATGGTTTAATTCAAATTTATAGCAATCCTTTCAAGATAAGATAATCTAGTACATAGTTACTTCCATATAAATTTTGAATGTGGTTTGCAAAGTGATGGAAGCAGTTATAAAAATTTATATTCTTCAGTGCAATGTTAGGGGAAATGACATAAGAGAGTTTAGTTGGTACTGGATAACTTAGAATAAAAAAAAATATGAAATGTAACAAAATATGCGATCCACTTATCTTCTACTTTACTCGTTTATCTCATTTTTTTCTGATAGAGGAAAGGCTCGGACTTTTTCTTTTATATATATTGTAGTTAGGTAAAATACTTTTTATTTACAGTTATCTGTGTTTTGATGTGAATAAAGATAAATTCCTCCGTAGACTTTATTATTGTTAGCATTGAAACTAAAACTTCAATCAAAAGCTGTGAGAATCAATCTCGTACTTAAATCACTGAATCAATTTCCAACAACTACCAAACATTTCTCTTAGAATTTAATATTTTCCGATGAATAGTGGAATAAAAACTAAGAAAAGGAGTAAAATCAACATAATTGTAACTCTCAGATATATGGTACAGGTGAATAATAAATGAATAAGATTTTACGTATTATTTTTTCTTCAATAAATTTAGTATACCCTTAGTGCCGTGTATGGTATAGGGAATTTGGTGTTACATCTGAACTTATTCTAGACACAGAATAAGCTGCTTTCATCAAAGATTATAAAGATTATAAAACATAAGTAAGTCGGTTTTAGAGGCTCTACCGGTGGTTTCATATATATATATATATATATATATATTTGTAATTGTGGAGAGTTAAAATAAACAAAATAAGTTTTTTTTTTGGTGGCTGGTAAGAGAACTACACACTTTTTAGAGAACCAAATAAAAGCACCAGGGTTCACGGCTCTTCCTTTTCATCAAATTTTGGAGGGAAAAGGGTAGTTTTTCCTTAATTTTTGTGTAGCCCCTATTATTCAAGATTTAAATTTTAAAAGTTACAAAGGCAATGGAACCTAGGTTAATTAATTATATATTGTTATGTTTCTTCCAGAGCTTAGGATTTGTTCCTCGAAACGTTTTACCACTGCGCTTCCATTGTTTTCCAGTTTAAATTTTCTCTTAGGTTGATTCCCACAACACATTTCAAGACTTGAATAAGACATTATTAATCCTAGATTTAAGTATATTCTCCTACTGATTATAACAAACCAATGACCACGAATCACCATTGTAAAATTAAACATGATCATATTTATCTGGATTTTCTACAGAATTCAAAAAGGAAATAAATTACCTTTTTCAACAATGGTGTATAATTTTGTTTTAGGTCAGAGCGCTTAAATGTGATAAATATACGGGAAAGACATTAATTAGAAAAATTTAACTAGAGATAAAAACGAAGTGTAAAACTTTAAAACTCGTATAACGAGAAAAACTCTCACACTGAACTTAACATTAAAATCGTAAAACTCACTTCTAAGAATAATGCAAAAAAACCCGGCTAAAATGGGCGAAACTCACTAATGACATTGACAATGTATCTAACATACTAACGAGAAGCTATAAAACTGGAAGCTAGAAACTGGAGAAAGCAGCTCTCATATATCAGTAAGATATACAAATTAATCATGCATTTTTTGGAAGAGGGAGAAAAAGTCTCACAGTGCAAGCTCTCATGAATTAAACTGATGTTGAAAATCTTCCTTCCCCGACAACACATCACGTTTTCAATCTTCATTTAAAAATCTATTTATTGTTTTGCAGAAAAACATATAAAAATAATTGCATAAAGACAAAGGAATAAACGCACACTCGAAACAAAAGTCCTAATAGAATACAAAGCAAGAGATAAATAAGGAAATAAAACAAGCATTTGCAAAAATTCATGTGATGAAGGAGTTTGATGTAATCGTTATTGTCTTCATCTCTTCTATTCGTTCACCAATCTCTGAAATTGCCTAGAGTAATTAGGCCTTGAAGTAAAAAAAAATAAGAGAAAGATATTCAGTAACTGATTCATTAAAGCACCCCAATGAGAAGGTTTAACCAATTACTGATGTAAAAAATATGCTGCTAATTTCCTGTTCATCCCAGCTGCCGGGTTTTTCTCACTCTCTCTCCACCATTTTGTGCAACTTTTCATGATTTCTTTGTGATTTTTTTCAGTTCATTTGACTCTGCAATTACTGAAAAATCCAATTTCTTTATGGGTCACTATTACCTGGAAACATTTCATCTCTCTTGTCTTCTGTAATGAGGATGAATGCTTAGTCAGGGATTTATTGTTGATTAAATGGCTAGATGAGTATAACATGCAAATGTGACTCGCATCTTATTGTGCTCATGAGGATTTCGTCCAATTGGCAGAATTAGTGGGAAGAATTTTGTAATCTAGTTTTTTATTCTTTTAGATTAATCGATAGTTTTCTTTAATTTTATCATTGCACGTATTTAATTACGGTAAAGAAAGTAATTCATTATTTTTATGATGTACATCTTATTTGATACTTTTACTTTGAAACTGTCGTGAAGAGTATCTTTCGCATGTTATCTCTTGAAGATTATTATTTAAAAGTAAGTAAATAAAGTATAGAAAATGGTTACATGCAAATTTGATTGAATATTAAAAATATTTTAGAGTGAAATATTAATTTAAATATACAAAGACATTAAGTATTGCAATGGAAATCCAAAAAAATGTCCTTAGACAGTAAATAAAATTTAAGATTTATTTAGGTGAACATGTGTACATATAAAATTAATTAATACAAAAATAAAGATGCAGAAATATAATATAGAAACCACAAATACATCAAATACATTTAAAAGACACTATATATATATACATAGGGTGATTCTAAAATGATGGTACAAACTTTGAAAGGTGGTAGAGCTTACTAAAATAAACAATTTTTATATGAGAATATATGGAAGGAAGTACGGCATTGAGGCACAAACAGAAAAAATTACACATTAACGGAAATAAAAAAAATGTTCATTAGCAGCACACTTAACTAGTGATTCTGTACTAGTTAAAATAGTTTAAGGAATGTCATCGACTAACAGTCCAACAGTAAAACTCTCCAAATGGTTGGTGGACTGACGTGTAAACGACATGCTACAGCTCTTTTACTTGTTTCGTCCACATGGTCCAAGATGATTTCTTCTAGGAGTGTTTGTTGTGCAGTCCTCTTTCTACCCCTTCCATCAATTCTAGCAAAACAATTAACTATTTTACACAGCTGTCGATGTAATTGCTGAAACATTTTGTGTTTCGGCTTGCACTACATGGAAAGCGTTCCTGATACAGCAGCAGCGTTGCTCTGCCGTTACCATTAACAGCATCGTAGATTAGATACATGTCTGCCTTTATGTTATTAGTAAAATCATTCATAACATCCGAAATCTTAAGCGCAAAAGCTGATTTTTGTGGCGCTGCAAATCATTGGCACACCACTTGGCTTCCTCCAGCTATCGCCAATAATATCAGCTAATAGTGTCATAAAAGTTGCCAAACATGCATGTCTTTTGCTGGATGCAATTTTTAGAACTGTTTTAGCATTCGCTCCACAGAATCATGCTGCAATGGAATCATGTTAACTATGCTGCTAATGAACAATTTATGTTTCCGTGAATGTTTTATTTTTTCTATTTGTACCTCACAATGCGGCAATTCCACCTGTACATATTCCGAAAGAAATATTATTTGTTTTAGTGAGCTCTACCACTCATCAAAGTTTGTCCCATTAACTTAGAATCACCCTGGATATATATATATATATATATATATATTGTGTCCAGCCTTAATGTGATCCAATAGCTAATTCCCGAACCATTTGGTTTAGATATGCAATTTCAATTTGAAAAATGTTTTATTACAGGTAAAGAATGCTTTAACGTGCTTTTCGAACAAAAAAAAAACCTATTTAGAAAAAAATCACAAAAATTAATTTTTATACGGTCCCCAGGTCCTATCACTTATATCTAAGAAAAGATGCAGTACACAAAAACAAAGTATGCAGAAAACGTTTCATTTTATTACGAAAAAAATTGGCCGAGTTATGGTACTTTGAAAAACATATATTTTATCCATTTTCTCGACCATTTTCAAGAAGCTAGTAAGGGGTCGTCTCCAAAGTGAAATTAGTTGGAACTCTGCTAGGAAACTTTCACTCTTGCACGTCACTCTTATGTAAATCATTTTTAAATTTAAAAGCATACGTTAATAATTCAATAATTGAGTACTTAAGAAATAAAATTTATTCTGTGTACGTGTAAAACATAGAAAAAATATAATATTTTGGACGAAGAAAACATTTTAAAAGCAGTTCCAAAGAAATAGACTTATATGCTGCTTCTTCAGACTGATTTGCTTCATTTAAACTGATCATGAAGAACGTTAAAAATATGTTGTGTAGTCGCTTGCAATTGCATACAGTCGTATTCTAATATTACGAATTCTAGTATGGGAGAACGAGATGTATACAAATGAAGAATACTGCGAAATGGTACTGTTTTATGGGCAGTGTAATAGAAATAAGAGAGAGGTGGTAAGACTTTATGTCATTAATTTTCCCTCTTGAAGACATCCATCTTATTGTACAACTGCCTGTGCTGGTCAACGCTTGTATAAAACTGGGAGTTGTCATAGACGTATTCCCTTGTCTCGTGCCACATCTTCAAGCTTGCGGATACCCGCTGAGAAGGTACTAGGATATGCCCTGGCTCATCCTGAAAGTAGTGTCCGGGATAGTAGCAAGGCTTGTTCCTACTCAAAATCGACGGTGTGGAACCTATTAAATACGTACGGTGCATATTCTTATAGTCCAGTCCTGGCGCAGGAACTAATGCTCGGAGACCAGCAGCGTCGTTTTGATTTTTTGCAATTTCGTGTTAAACACACCGGATGGAAATCCAGATTTTTTAATGAAGTTTTGTGGTCGGATGAATGCCAGTTCTCGAGGCAAGGCACTATTAATACGCAGAATACGCATTGTTGGTCCCTCGAAAATCTACATCTCATAATACCGAATCGCCACCAAGTCCGTTGGTCGGTGAATGTGTGGTGCGGTATATGGAAGAGCACCTTAATTGGCTTAATGTTTTTCGACGTAACTTTAACATTAGAATCATACACGGAAAATTTCATAGACGTATTCCCTTGTCTCGTGCCACACCTCGTGCCTTCCCATTATTTAAGTTAATTTGGTCATTCTGATATAATAAAGACCCTAATTCATGATTGGCGCATCACTCCACATTATGCTATATTTTAAACGGCAAATCCCGTATTATTTTGCTGCTATTTGTTAAAACAAGTTGTTTTAATCTTTTTGGTACAAGTTGTATTTCTTTAATTTAATTTTTATTGTTTGCCATACAACAATACAAATTGTTAATCTATGAAGTTTACTACAATGTTTTAGTATTACTATTCTTTTGCTCTTTCTGTAGATAGTGAATTACTGTTCCCTAAACTCAATTTATATACGACCCCCTTTTCTGAGTAACTCAGATGCTTCAAATTTATCTAGGCATGACTCGGTCAGTTTTTATCGTAATAAAAAAATTGGGTTTACTTTGTTTTTGTGTACTGTATCTTTTCCTAAATACAAGTGATAAGACCTGGAGACCGTATAAAAATTTAATTTTTGTAACTTTTTTGTAAATGGGTTTTTTGGTTCGAAAAGCACGTAAAACCATTCTTTCTCTTTTTTAAAACATTTTTCAAATTGGAAGTGCATATCTAAACCGAAAGGTTCGGGAATTAGCTATTGGGTCACATTAAGGCTGGACACCCTGTATAAACAGGGTTAGGCTAGCCGCAAAACTTTGTTTAAACCTGCAATCTTGATTCCTAAGGCCAGCAGTTTGCTATAGTACTACTATGGCTAATATTTCTTACTATCTTGACTAGTCATCTTAGGCTTTATAACTTTTTTGTATATATATATATATATATATATATATAATACATAGTGTATATAGATGTAGGTCTGAGTGCTATTTTCTTGAAATAACAAATGATAGATATACTATTTATATATTAAAATATTTCTTACAATTTTCTTGAAGGGATAATGAAGTAAATTAGGCTGAAAATATTGAATTTGTGTACTTAAATTTTGAATTACTGCTGAATCTCTAAGTGAATAGGTTTATAATTTGATTTAATGTTTCGTTAACGTTATACTCTAAAACCACGTGAAGGCTATTAGCACTGGAACTTAAATTTGAACTTCTGCCTACTGAAGAGAATGAAACAAATAAATATGTTTACACCAAAATGAGAATGTTACTCAACTTTTTAAAAGTAATCATATATGTCTTATTTTTAAGATACAGCAATAATTCTAAGCTTTATTGTATTTTTTTTTATTTATTTATTTTTTTTTTTTGTAAAAACATATGATACCTCAGACTATTTTTAACAACAGAAATTTTAGACAAATCTAAAAAATATAATAGTTAATAATAAAAAAAATCTTGAAAAAATAATTATATGACCATCGTTACTATATTGATATTGTTATTTATCTATGTTTTTCTGTTGTTTGTTATTTATGTCTTTTTAATTGGAATGCATCAAGTAGCACGGAAAAAAGGTGCAAAGGACATTATACAGTAAAAATTTCCTTTTTTACATTTTTCTTTTAAAAACTTATTGTATCGAAAAGCATATTGCATCATTTTAAAAAAGACTTGTAACTTGACAAGAGAAGGTGAAGTGATCAGATCATGAAACTACTTGACAATTGCTTCGGAGTGATTTTTTTTAATCCATGAGTGTTTTTAGAACAGCTGAACCACGACGGATGATAGTGACGAAAAGGCTCGGACTATATACTGAGACAGTAGAAAGGAGCATAGAAGTTTTGACAAAAATAGTGACAACCTGGAAATTCATCATTATGAACATCCGGATAAGCAATTAAATTAAAAATAATCAAGAAAACAACAATGAACTGACTGCCATGAAGGAAACGGTCAAAGAACTAGGAAAAATGGCAATTCAAGAATGACATTCGATCACATTCAAAGATGACTTAATAAACTAACTTGCCACGATTGATTTTCTTATGACAAGATTCTAAGCAACAATAGGTTGCTCTATTACTATCTCAGTACTTAATGTCTACATTTCAGAACGAATAAAACATGCCCTTACTTGGCACTCAATGTAACTTATTATCTTCTTTGTGCTTTGGTTTCCACAGTGGAGCATTTTGTAAAAATGAGAAGGTATCGCTTGTCGTATCGTAAGGCACTCACCAAATTTAAGAATTATGCCAATTCGGAGATAGCTAGTGTAAAGAGTTCTGTGAGTTAACCCTTTCCGTCTCCTCCCGTCAAAATTTATTTTTTTTGCTTACATTTAAAATTATAAAAATTTCTTGAATTAAAAAGAGATACTTTTTTTAAAAAAATTCGGGAAAATATTAATGGGGCTTTACATAATGTTTTTTTCTTCTGAATAATATGTTATTTTCCTAAGAAAAATAAAATTTTATTTTTCAATACTCACGTTAAGACTTGTTTAGCACATATTACATAAATAATCTAAAATAATTAAAATTCAGTTTGTAAAGTTATCGATAGGATATTACAGGGAAAAAAGCAGCATCAGAAAAACAAGCTGCTCATAAAATAATAAAACTTCATTTGTCTAAAACTAAAAGTATAATGTTTTTTGCTGTATAAACATGCTTTCTAACAGATAAAACTTGCCAGTAAAATATTTCATAAATATTGTTGTTTTTAAATTTAAAATAAGCTGTAGAGTAAATATGAATTATTTACATATTTTCATATCAAAATATTATCAAACTAAAATATAAATTACCAGATTTATTTGAATCAACCTATCATTGATTTAAACAGCACTTCAAATTCACAACACGTTTTTGTTAAAAATAAATAAATAAATAAAAAGTGCAAAATACGTAGTTCACTGATATCCAATAATTACGAATTTTTAAAAAGATAAATTAGAAATAATAAGAAGGGAACTATTAGTTAATTTTACCAGCATTAAAAACTGTCAAATTTATACATGAGCATATAGTTGCTCTAACGACTATATCAGGTTCAATTTCTCCAATGCAGCGAATTATTCCGCCTTCAATTTTAAGCCGTACCCTCCTTTCAGTAGCATCAACATTGAAAAAATTTTCTGCTTAGAATCGAATAAATACAGTAATTTTTTTTTTGTTTCTATGCAGAATACTTATTAAAACAAGTGTGGTTTTTTTAAAAAAAATTAAGCTAATAAAAATAAAATAAGTTTATCTTAATACCTTGCTTAATTCATTGCTCTCTCTCTCTATAATTGAAATATCGTAATAAAACTTCTTTTCTCTTTCATTCTCAAGGATAATGTTTCAGAAAAGGAAAGTAGATTTTATGTCTTAAACGAAACATTACTCATGGATCTCTCAAAATATGTCACTACTTCCATCACAAATATTTTTTTTAAAAAAAAACATGATTGATCTTAATTAGCTCACTACAATTTTTAAAATGTAGTATATATATAGGATCTGTTTATTATTTTAAAATTACTTGTTACGTGTATTTTGGTAAATTAAACTGTATACCAAATAAATTTTGGTTCTCTGATTTACTGTGAGTATTCAATGTGTTATTGTAATTGAAAGCTATATATACATTTAAAGATAAAATCGGCAAATATATAATGCAGGTTATAATTGGTCATGTCAAACAACTAAAATACAATATTATTAATTCCCGTTTCTTTAAATTGTTAGGAATGAAATGGTTTATAATTTTTTTAAGGAAAAAAAAATTATATTTAACAGCAACTAAAAATATGACTGGTTAAAGTTTATAGTAGAAATTTAAGTAAAATATGATTTACAGATATTTTTAAGAACCGACAAGTTGTTTAACATTAAACTAATGCTCGTAAATTATAATGCTTTTAAAAATTCTCGTAATTTATTCACCATTATTTGGACCATTATTACTAAAAAAAAACAAATTTTGCTGACCCGGTTTTATTTAACTTTGTTTCAAAATTCTATACCTAACTTTCAATGTGCCTTCTGCAAAATGCTTAATTGCTGACTACTAAGCATTAAGAAAAGCAATTACAGAAAGCAAAATAAAAGTTTTGTGCGTAAGGTTATATTGGATTATAAAAATACAGTTAACATGTAACAAGGATTTAAGTGCAAAATTTGTATGGCAAATGCAAGTGACAGCTGACACAGCAAAATTTTCCTTTGTTCTTAATTGCTTTTGTCTAGACAAGATAATTAAATTTTCGTAAAAAAAAGTATTGCATTATATTTAAATATAATTCCAGTTATCTATACCACTTAAACTTTTTTGAAGTGTGAGAGTTTGTGTGCTTCATTATTTATTAATTTTTCAGAATTTCCTCTGATCTTGCCTAATGCGGAAGAATACAGTAAGTTCCAGCATGTATTTTTTTTATTAAAGTAGTTATGCTGATGTCTCTTGTTTTGTATTTGTTACAGACATAGTGCTTAAAATCTCTCAACTCATAAAGTAATCAATTGTGTATCAGCATTTAAAATTGAGATACAAAAAAAGGTTGATCTCTTAAAAATATTTATATATATTTAAAGTAACTCCATACACTATAGAAGCCAAGTATTTTTACAAACTCATTGTCTAAGCGCACTCTCTTGGCTGTAAGCCAGTGCTTCTCAAAGTTTCAGCATTCGTGACCCAATAGTCCATCATAATTTTCTTCGCGCCCCCCTCATACAATAACAATATATTAAGGGGTCTCAGGGGTGTTAAAAATGTTTCGAGAGCACAAAATATGAACAATTTTCGACTAGAAATAATTCTTTGAGGTTAAAATGAAATAATTTGATTCTTTTACACATTTTTTATAAAGGAATAAAGTTTCAAAAAAGTATAAAATGTCTAAAATATAATCATAATTTTAAAAATAATAAGCACATAAATATAAGAAAATTTTTGGAAGAAACAAATAGTAAGTTTTACGACGCGCATGATATTTTCTGAAATAATAATTCTAATTACTAGCAATAAGTTGATTTATAAAGTCAAATATATCCTTATTAGATGGTAGCGATTAGATATAAAAAGAATAAAAAATAATATTTTTTAAAAATAAAAAAAGTACATTTTTAAAATTTTTTTCAAAAAATTTAATTTTTTTGAAATTTTTCAAAAAATTACAAATATGTAATACTATAAATAGCTAGGATTCAAAGATTATGATAGAGTTTATAATTCTGTAAAGTTTTATGCATCAAAGTATGATAGTTTTTGAAACGCAATGCGCGTAAGTGAAAAAAACACAAACTGAGAAAAAAGGCTTTAAAGTTTTAAATTGAATTTGAGAAAATAAATTTTAAAATTTACATGCTAAAATGCTCCAGGATCATAGGATATGCCTTCCTGTTGCTCAAACAGCTCAATTTCTGTACTCTTTTTAATTTTTTTATCTCTCCAAGCTTTAAACGATGACGTTGAGCTCCTCTTTCTTGACGTAAAGATTCGACGATTGTCACGTTCAGCCAGGGACACACAAACATTTTTGTTAATTTTTAAGCCAAATTTCTCTAAAATAGTAATAAGTATTTGATTTCCATCATTAAAAATGCTGGTTGCTAGATTTGCAGCAATCTCTGCAATCTGAAGGCTAGAATCAATCGTCTTCGAACAAAACTTCCAGATTAATGAATTTAAACTTTCATTAGGATTCTGTGTCTTACCTCCTAAGCATTTCTTCAGGAGTGCCAGATGAGATAAGTCTGCAAATACAGGCTTAATTACATCTCGAACAGCTTTCGCAACTGAGGGTTTGTGTTTATAATTTTGTAAATTATTATTAATTGCGGCATTATACTTACACTATGTATTTGGATTTGTAGGACAAAATCAGTGCATCGGTGCTGCAAGAATGACCCCAAACAGCCCAAATGGCTTTCCGCATTTCCTTTACACTAGTAGAATTGCATCGAATAGCATTACCATAGTAATGCGCAAGCTTATCAATTAAACTATCAGTTAACCTACCTTTACCGTCTATAGTTTTACCATCAGATAATTTCTTCTTACCATATACTAATTTAAGCTTCCTAAGCCTTGTACCCATTCTCTTTTGCACATGGCCTACACATTATATTTTCTGAATAAGATGGCATCGCCGTATGGATTGTTTTCAGAAAGGGCATTGAATGTTTTTGTGCCACCATCTCCTATGTAGTTCGAATATTTCAGGTTGTGAAGCTTTTCTGATCGATTAAAAATCCTCAACATCCCGTCAACCTCCATCTTACCAGCAGAGCCAGAATAATTTTTTCTACGTGAAATCTTATGCGCTCTTTGCCATTTATTGCACTTGGTACCAAACTTTACCCCTTTATAACTGTCGCTTCATTTGCAAAATGAGGACAACACTTCCCTATCCAAAACCTTACCTGTTTCGGCCCCATTAGAGTACATACTCCAATCAACGATGAATGTCCTCTCGTCTTCCAGGTCCCATCACCACTTACCGTTAAAATGTTATCAGGTAACGAAGAATTTTCTTCGACAGCTGCCCTGTTCATGCTTTCTTCGGCGACTTCCTTCATAACAAGTGAAAGTTTATTATTAATAACATCATATGATTTTTGTTCAACAGGATTAGGAAGACTCATTACAGAACAAAAGGTTTTTAATGACTCTAAACCTTGACCTATGCATCTCATTGCTAAAATAGATCTTCTGTTAATTTCTGGAGCATTATTTTTATTCCCAGTGTTTTCACAGCTTGAAAAAGTACAAATACTCCAACAGATTTTACAATGTATTTCAAAATTCGAACATAAACCACGATTGGTTTTTTTATTAATTGTTAATGGTTTATGACATTTTAAACAGCATGATACTGACAAAATAGAGCTAAAGGTTGAAATAAAATCAAAAATACGATATTCTTTGAAGTTTTCACTTACCTTAACAAGATTTCACTTTAATGAAGTCTGAATTCCTGAAAGTTTTTTACTAGAAGCATTTTTCATTTCGGCACACTTACTTGTACTTTTCAATTCTGCACACTTTCTCGTATCTTTCATATCTGTAACATGTGAGTCACTTACCTTTAAATATTTATTTCCTCTAAATCTTTTGTTGGGGCGATTGCCCAACGATTTTTTCAGAATAAAACAACACATATCTTCGATTTAGATAAGCGTTTTAAAAAAACGTGTACTAAAGTAAACACAACAGAATCAAAACACGGCAGAATGAATGTGTTGAGTTGCAGGCTTCCTTCTGATCAACTCAAGCGCTTAAAATATTTCATGAGGCTTATTAAAAACAGAAAAATGAAAGGTATGCATAAATTTAAAAATAAATGGGCGTGGCATCTGTCCATTTAAAAGTTGTTATGACTAAATTGCTGTTTGCAATTTTTTGAATAACTTTCGAAGTTTTTAGAGTATTGTCACGTGGTTAGTATCAAAATGTTCAGAAAAAGATGAAGAACAAGATATATATTTTTTCGAAAATTCGAAAAAAAAAATTGTTAACACCCCTCAGACCCTTAAATTCCATAATATTAAGCTTTGACGCAAAAAATACAACACGACTTTAATCCGTTAAGTGCCATCGGCGTATATAAACGTCTCTTTTAGCCAAAGCGTTAATTTCCCCAGACGTATATTTACGTCTTTCCGAAGTAAGATCTTTTCTGTGCACTGCTATAAATACTTATTGCGAAGTCTTTGGAATGCAATAAAAAGACCTTGAGAAGGTCCTTTTACTTTATTTTTTATTATTTGTCGAAAGGTTTATGAAGGATTTACTTATTTCAGATTATTTGCTTCTATATTCCTCCCCCTACCCCCAATATATCGCATGCGTGTGCCTACGTGGAAAACGGTTGGCATTGGAAGGCGAATCGCATAATTTTTAATCGGCAGTTAAGGGATTAATAATATACCGTACAAATTAACAAGATAAGTGTTACTTTTTGTATATAATTTTATGCATGACAATCCCATACAGCACTGGTAATTATTAAACTTATTGTTAACTTAGTATTATTAAATTAAGTATAAGATACATTGTGTAGCACTGATGCGTTTATAAGTGTAATATATCATTTTAAAATTGTATTTTATTTTTTATTATGTCAGAATGCCTTTTGTTTTGTTTAATTTCAGAAAAATTAATATTTTCTTAAATAATATTTTGTTTTCTACTTTTCAATATGTTCGCGCCCCCCTCAGAGAGTTGTCATGCCCCCAAGGAGGGGGGGGCGTGCCCCACAGTTTGAGAAACGCTGCTGTAAGCTATGATATAGATAATGACTTTATATCTCTTTTAAATTATATCTTTCTTTGTGCTCCAACATTCATAATGAATGAATCTCTGATGATTACATATAGTGTAAGACTTTTTTTTAAAAAAATATCATTTCTACGTATTTGATTGATATTAATTGGTAAAATAAACAAACAAAAGCATCTTTTGCCTCTTTATAACACACTACTTTGGAAAATTAAAGGATTTCCATATTGAGTAGAAAATTACTGAAAGTTAAATTAATAAATATACATTCAAATTTCGGAGTGGATTGCATAAGTTAAACATGTGTACAAGTTCTACATTTTTGCAAAATTTTTTTTTGTACGCACGGATATCCCTTTTTCAACTTTATTTGTTAGCACACCTCAATGTGACGTTTGTAATAATTTTTTTCCAACATTCGATGAAATTCAAAGGCAAACATTTGAAATGAGTCACCAAAAGTTCTACATAACAGAATGAAGTGCCGAATTATGAGCAATAATGTAATCAGAATCAGAATAATTTCCAGTGTAAGCTGGTGGATATTTTACCAAGGACTTTGAAAATAAATCCCAGCATTGAGTACAATTTATGGAAACAGTTTAATGATATCAGATCCTTAGAGGGAAAGTCAGAACTAGGCTGTCTAAAGGCCAAAAAGAAAAATATTGGTCCATTACAGCAAGCCGTAATAGAAGCGCAACGGTAGTTTAGATATATTGGTAAATTCATGTGAATACAAACCAAACCAAGGAATAAAAGTTGGTTCCTCTTGCTACACAACTATGGGAAATATATATATGTATGCTTAGAAAATATTTTGTTTCTTGTCCTGATTATTTCTACTCATTCAAAGTATCAGTGATGAACCCTTCTTTTTACTAAGGATTGCAAATTGTGTCTAATTATCATTTCCATGATATTGCTTGAGATCATCAAACTTCTACTACTTTAACGGTCGCTTTCTGGGATACTGGTTTACATGTTGTCTATTCCTTTGTTCCTTATAGATAAAGCAAGTATAGATTATCTAGGTACATTTATCTGTAGGAGCAAAGGAATATACTACATGTAAACCAGTATCCCAGAAGGCGGCCGTTAAAATGGTGAAGGTTTGATGATCTCGAGAAATATCATGGGATTGAATATTGATAAGATGCTATGCTCTAACGTGACTCTACCACTGGTATGTAATTATACGTGTAGATATAAAGTTTTGGATCCTCTATACTTGCTTATCGGATGTGAAATTGACTCTGATTTTAAGATAACAACGCTTATATCTCCATTTTGTACGTTCCTGTGGTGATGATCCATATACAAAATCACGCACGACCACCATTACGTGCTTCTCAAACTTTCAATCTGTGTGTGACCAAATTTGCAATCATAAGTTTTAGCGCCCCAACCCCTTCCAATACAACAATGTATTGAATGGTATAATAATGTACTTTGATGCTAAAACTGCAATGCGAAGTTAATTATAAATTGTACAAATTTTCAAGATAAGTATAGATAAGTATTAAATAAAGTTATGTATGTGTTACTTTTAAGTAATAGATATATTTAGAGAAATTTACTTTTGAGTGATAGATATCTTAAGTAAGTTACTTTTATGTATTAAGATAAGTATTATGTTACTTTTCCTTTCTAATTTTTATGCTGGAACAGATTGCAACACCGTACAACATGTATTTATTTTTTTATTATGTCACAATATATTTTTTGTTTCCATTCAATAAATTAATAATTTAGTACGATTTTCTTTTACTGTCGAATTTTTGGTGTGTCACGCTCTCCAAGTAGGGACTTCACGCTCGCCTAAGGGGATGAGCCACACAGTTTAAAAGTCGTGTTGCATGGCATTATTTTCCATTATATCAACTTGTGCAATATCTTTTTTTCAACAGAAAGTCATATCCTGTAGATTTGCACTAACTGACCCAAATATGAAAATTCTTATAATTTTCAACAGATGAGAGTATTTCAAAATACAACAACATATCACTGGTGACAATATAAAAATCCATTAATTTTTTGCCTACAAATTCACAATTCGAAAAAAAACCTTTTTCAATGTAATCTTCATAAAATAATTTGAAAGAAAAATAATCTAGTTAACTGAATGGAGTAAAAAAATGTGAAAAACTAAATTTCAACCTGTAAATACTTGATAACTCAAAGAATAAAAAAAAAAGAACTAAAATCAGTTATTTGGATTTTAAAATGTTAAATATCCCAATTTTTTTACACTCATATTATTTACAATATGAGTGTTAAAAACAAACACTGGGTTGTATTTCCCTTATTGATGTTGATAGAAATTATATTGAGATTATTATGTATATGTGTACACACATACACACACACATATATATATATACCGTTATTCAGTTAGTATTAAATGAAATTTATATATATATATATATGTATATTCGTAATAACTGTTATTATAAGCAAATTAAAAAACTGCCTCAAATCTGGACTACTAGTAAATGTTTAGTTAATGTATATTAAACTATATGAACCATATTTATAATATTATGAACATGAAAAAGTTAATAACTCTTGTTACTTATTTAGAAACATCGATGACTTCATTATTTTCAGTAATATAGTAGATTTCGTTCCTAGTTTGAATTATTATCCACAATATTTGAAATTATTAAAAACCAATTATAATAATGAGTCAGCAAACTCTTTCGACCTTCAATTAAACGTCAAGAATAATTTGCTAACAAGTAACATTTTTTTTAAAAAAGACTCTTTTGAATTTAACATTATAAGAATGTTATTCTCTCTGTTGTAGTAAACTACACATATACATATTTAGAAGTATTTTTCCGAATTTTTTTCAAAAGAAAAAAGGATTTAGTTTCTGACAATGAATTAAAACATAATAATTATAAAAGATTCTGTCAACATCGCCTGGATTACAGCTATTCAGTTTAATTCATTTTTAAATATATTTCAAAATTATTATAGCCTTTATTTTTAATTTACCTTACGCTTAGTTTAGTTACAAACTAATTATCAATTGGTGACTGTTTTTTAATTATTCACATCAACACGTCATATCGTGCGTCAGATTGTAGTAATGGACATTTGTTTTAAAAACTATTGGTTAGCACAAATATAGGGTTTTGCATGCTAATTCTTTTTGACATTTTCTATTTCTAATTATCTCTATTGGGAAAAATCTATTTTCAATATCCTTTCATTCTTTTTATTTTTATTGTTTTGTGTTCATTCCACGTGTAGATATAAGCAAAATTTTCAATAGTATTCTTTTCTTGTATTATATCTAAAATTTCTGCTGAAGTGGATGGTTGGATCCTGTAAAACAATGCTTAACACTATTTTACTAATAGTGATAGCTTAAGGAATTGTAATAGTTATTCATTTTAATCTAATGACTCTCTGTTTTTGCATTTTAATTGCTCAATATTTCAGATTCTTCGAAATTTTGTTATTCTCCTATCTTAGTTTAGTGGGATGTTCTTTTGTATATACTCAGCTATGTTTTAGTCATATACTCTCTCTCTCTCTCTGTATATATATATACATATAAAGTTTGAAACAATTTAGTGGAAAGATAATGAAGTATATTTTAAATGAGTATAATATTTTTAAAACTATTAAATTTTGTTTAATTCGATTTCTTTAATTATTTTTGCTTTTAACATGTTTGATTTCTCAAGGTTTGATAAAATTTCCATTAATTAAAATTAAAAACGCAACTCAAACCTAAAGGAAAACTAACGTTTTTTGACAAAAAGAAATATATTTGAGTATTCATTAGATACCTTAACAGTTATAAATACAATTATGTACAACATTCATAGAAACTCAATTTTAAATCCATTAAAAGAAATTTTATTTTTTTAAAGAGTTGGTTTGTAAAGCATAAGAAATATATATATATATATACACTGCTGTTTGTAAAAATTGCCACACCATGAAGGAAGGAATCATCAGAATTAAATGAACTTTGCAGCAAATATCAATTATATGATGTTACGTAAGATAGTAAAGTTTCAGGGCCACCGCGCTTGCGTGGCGAGCTCAGCGCCCTCTGAACTGTTGCTAAAAGCGTACAAATAGAGGGCTTTAGGGGAACGTTGAAAATAATTTATGATTATTTGTTAGTGGCGAACATTTTGAGAGAACTAAGTATGCCTCCACGAAGAAATAAGGAGAAATTCCAGCAACTTACGGAGTTTGAACGGGGAGGATTATCAATCTTCTAGAAGGAGGATTTTTCTATCGCTCAATGGGAGTTCATGTTCAGAGAAACAGTTCTTTAGTGATGATGCACATGGAAGCAGTGGACGACGGACGGTAACGTCAAAGTGCGACGGTCGACACCTGCTCCACATGGTGGTAAATGAATGTACAGCTTCAACAAGGCTGTGTGTGTTGGCAGTACTTTGGTCTATAGCTACAGGTGTTATAATGTCGGCTTCGTCAATTCGTCAACGTCTGCTGCAACGTGGATAGCGTGCAAGGGTGCCTTTATACAGGATCCCCCTCACGGTAAACCATCAAAGGATACGTCTGCAATGGGATCATGAGCACAAAGCCTGGCAAGCTGATTGGCCCCAAGTTGTCTTTTCAGGTGAATTACGCTTCAATTTGTGGGACCATGACGGCCGCATTCGTGTTAGACGCTATGCCGGTGAACGCTGCATTCCAGAGTGCGTTATCGGACGACATTGTGGCCTAACATCCAGAGTTATGGTTTGGGGTGCGATTTCGTATCATGGACGATCCAATTTGCTACACATTGAGTGTATAGCAATAGCAACAGGTACTTCCAGGAAGTGATACAGCCGAAAGTAGTTCACTTCCTTTAAGGCATCCCTGGAGCAATCTTTTAGCAAGATAATGCACCCCCACATGTTGCAAAGACTGTTCGATACTTCTGTTCAGCCCAACACAAGCATCTTCTTGCTTGGTCTGCATATTTGGCGGATATGTCGCCTATTAAATCCGTGTGGAATTTGGTTCGTTAGAGTCTTGCACATCCTGCAGCTTCAAAAGATGAACTTTTGCTACGCATGCAAGTAATATTGAATTCTCTTCCACAAGCAGACATTCAAAAACTGTTTGACTCCATTTCACGTCGTATAGCAGCACTTATTGTAGCGCGTGTTGGCTGCACCAAATACTAATTTCTGACACTTAATATTGTTTTTCTGCTTTGAAAATTTCGCCAATTACTTGTATTAATACAAGTCGCTTGTGCATTAAATTTCATTTAATTCTGAAGATTCTTTCATGGTGTTGCATTTTTTACAAACAGTAGTGCATATATATTCACACTAACCCATACATTTATTAACCATAATCAGAAACTCGGTTAATGGTTATTGTTCTGTTTTGTTATGCTTTTTATTATATCGATGTGATAATTAAACAATCCCATAACACATTGCTGAATTTGAAATAGCTTATCATTCTGATATACAAGAATGTTTAAAAGTAAAACCGTTTTAATACATTACTGATGTTGTGGTAATGTTGAGCTTTACTATATATTTATAAATCAGTACAAATATATTTTCGAACTTCTCTTTAAAAACGCAAATTTATTCAATCTCTCATCCAAATCTTTCAATATGTATTCGATATTTTTAAATGTATATTAAAGCATGGTTCTCTATAAATGAACCTGAAACTTTTTTAGGTCTCCGAAACACCGAAATGAATTTAAAAAGTTTGCAAAAACTATTTTATGTAGTTATTGTTATACATAGGATTATAATAAGAAACAGGGAAATGACTAACTTTCGTAACTATCTTATATATCGCAAGTTTAAAACATACGTAATTTCTGTGATAAAGAACCGAAAAGTTTCGGCTAAATGATGTTGAAAAACTTAACAGAATTTAATTTAATTTATACTACAGCTAGCTGCAAAGACTGGCATTGTATGGGCTTTTTACGAGGGTTTAACTTTTGTTCCAAGTAAATTTTCCCTTCCCTTTACAATTGCAATAGTTAACCCATTAGAACATAATTTATGCTACAATGATTGTCGAGGAAAACATTCCATTCACTTTGATAGAGTCAATATAAATGCGCAAGAAACAAAGAAAACATTCTTCAATAGATCAAAAATTATGTATAATGAAAAATTGTCAGTATGGAAAGTAGACAAAAAAGAATGAGAATACAAAAAAATTTTATAATGTACAATTATATTAGCAAGCCAAAATATAGCCATTTATCAACAATAAGGTAAATTAAGATATAAAAACTGAACAAATAAAATAGAGCTAAACAATTGTTTTTCCATGCTATATCTTTGAAAAGCAGGATTTTTATTGAAAAGAAAGAAAGTTGAAGACCTGTAAAATTTGGAACAGGAAATGTAATTTGTCCCAATATTGCTGATTTTTAATGAACTTGACTTTTTATTTTTATGTTGAAAATGTAACAAGTTAGATCTAAATTTATATTAACAAGTTTTCTCAACCCACTTCATGATCATTTTTACTTAATGTACAAACTAGTTTATCACAACTGCATCATTTAAATTACTCATATATATAATAAAAACTTCAGTTTATAATTATAATCGAAACATTATTAAAAATTTCTTTTGAACTGTTGCTGCGCCAAAATATATTATCAGTTTTACATCATAGTATATTAAACATACATGAAATAAAAGCACAATTTTTGGTTCCTCCAAATAATTTTTTCCAGTATTATATGTATTTTATTGTTTTTGCTTAGCAAAGAGAACATAATAAACATATTTTCTCGAAATTTATTCAAGATATGTTATTCTTACACGATTGTTTTTTTTTACATTACAATCTTATAATGAGTAAATTACAGACTAGAAAAAGAATCTGTAATTGCTCTCTTGTAATTCATAAGAACAGTGAATAAAACATTTCAAACAGATGTTCTTTAATCATTAATAGGGTGTGAGGGAAGATACTTTATCAAAAAATGAAATACTCTCAATGTTTATATATCATTGAACTACTTTAATTTTATTTGCTATTATAAAAATATTTTATCTGAATATATTTTCTTATTTTTAGATCATTAGGTTTGTGAAATATCTTATATCACGTAAAAAATAGCTGCAATAAATTTCAGATGTTTTCAGATCAAATAAAAAGTAAAGAAGCAATGTTATGCATGATATGCATACATGACGAAGATAGTATTCTAAGTATGTGCACGGCAGAAAACTGAGTATGGACTACTATTCTTCTTCCATCGTTCCTTTACAGAAAAGATTGGAGAAGCTGCAAATCCTTCCTTTTTAGTGTGTAGGAGACACAAACGAAGAATGTTATTGCACATCTCTCTTGATTTATTAGCATATACAAAATACATGAAACAACAGAAAACTGAATTGAGATTTGTTCTGAATTTTTATTTCTTTGTTCACTAGTTTTAGGCTCGTATGGCTTTCCTTTATGACCAAGCAATCCGAATTTGTTGTGGTGTTGCAAAAATGCAAAATTAATGTCTAGACTAACATTGCTGAGATAGATAAAAATGATAACATGATAGTAAAATAATGCGGATAAAATATACTAGTACTGGATGAATAAAATTTAGTCTTACTTGCTTGCCAATCTTACAAATAATTTATTTTACACTTTAATTTGATATTTATCAGGTAATTTTTGCAGTACTCTGTATTCGGTGCTCAAAAGACTTCCTTCATAGATGAGCAATTAAAAAGTTTAACACGGAACAGTGATTTTCATTAACTTTTGTGCACATTTTAAAAATTATTTCTTGGTGTGTTTATAAAATGCTATTTGTGAAAGGTCATGTTTTTAAAATGGATAGTATTATGGTTTGGGATAATTTAGGTTAAAGAAAATAATCAGATAAATATTAATCTTTTTAAATAATTAGTCATTAAACTTCTTTTATAAAAATTAAGTTTTAAGTTACTTAAAACATATGTATTATTTTCTTTTAAAGATTAACATAAGAAACAAGTTGCGTTGTAATTAACTTATTCTGAGTAAAAGAAATCTTATCAATTAAATTTTGGTTATTCGTCATTTAATTAGTAAATTGTGCAAGGAAAAGATGAAAATTTACTTACTGAAAAAGTATAATTTGTTGAAATGTATCAAATTAATTAATTCATCAAACTAAAAGTAATAATTAAAATAAAACTCACAATAGCTAATGATTGTAAATTTTATTGTTGCTATAGAAATTTTTTTCTAAAAAAGTTTTATTGTGATGGAGCAGTAGGAGAAATGATATTCAGTGGTTCCACGGTTTCAGTGACAAAAATGCCTCTTGAGCTGTGTGTGTTTTCTGAAAATTAAAGTCTTGTACAAGTCTGATTCTAGTTACTTCAAATATTATAGTAAAATTATATATATATATATATATATATATATATATATATATATATATATATATATATATAATAGACGTGGCCGGTGGCAGAGATGCCTTAATATTAAATCCATTTTTTATGATTGGTGATGTTTTATATCTGTTGATATTAACGAGGCAGTCTTTTATTGCTGGAAATCTATTTATTGCCCACCTTGAACCACATAAGCACTCACATATTAAACAAAGAACAGGGAATTCACGACACAACGCATAGAACAAAGAAAACTAAGACACTACGCTTTGCAACCTGTTACATGATTGAAGATAAAGACGGAAGAGAGCAGTTTCCAGAAATCTCAATATTTATAGTAAGTGGGAAGGCATATGATCTATATAGGTGGGTGGATAAATGTAGTTAATTCAAAAGGCTACCGTCAGGTGGCTAACTAAGTTATTAAGTAAACGTGGGTCCTGAAGGGATGGACAATAGGTAATTAAAAACTATGAAACATTAAATTTATGGGGATTATTACATATATATATATATATATATATATATCTGTTAGGGTTTACAAGAAAACTGACTTCAAAAAGCTGGTTTTCGGTTCTTAACATTTCTATGAAACTGGTGTAAGGTTCTACGGATGAAAACCAAAATATACATGAGCTTAAAAAAAACTTTGTTCCCTTAAGATAATTAAAGAAATATAAGGAAAAAAAATGTAAATTGCATATACATACATACAAAGAATTATTCAAATAAAACAATAAACAAAATGTTTACCTTAAAAATCGCAGAAATAATTTTTATATATTTATACAATCTATTACTTTATTACTTTCTTAATTGAATTAAATATGAATTCAAGAAGCGAAGAGCGTCTTTGTGGATTTAATTCTTACTCTTATTTTTATTTTGGAATCAAAATTATCAGAAATAAGAAAAAAAATCACTCGCTTACTATTGAAGAATTGGATTTAATTGTCTTCAAAGCCTTAAAGAATGAATCTATTTTTTTTTTGTTCTGTCTATAGGTTCTAAAAGCAAAAGATCATTATTTTATGTTTGAAGACTGGAAGTTATTTCTTAAGGCTTTAACAGATTTTTATTTGTTGATATATCCTTAGTCTTTTTCATCATAGATATGTCTTGAGTTTCTTCGTCACTTTTTTTTGCCACCACTGTCTTCTTTTGTAGAATAATCTTTATATTATCTTGATAATATTTGTCAAGATAACTTAATAAAGTCAGTTTTTGTAGCTAATGGAAAACATTCTTCAGAAGATTTTGTCCAAATGGTCTGTTATTTTTTAATAGAGAAGAACTAATATCTTGTTCATCTTCTTTCTTCATTTAGTTTCTGTTAGGCAGGTAATAACTTGCAGCTTAATTTAATTTTGGATATTCTTTATTCACTTATCAAAAATTCAAATATGTTTCCATTTATTAATAAATTCGTCTCTTACCTACTTGCTATTATCACTAACCTTATTGGTCATAAAACATTAGGAAGGTCTATAAATTTGCAACATTATTTTTCATCTTCATTCAAAAAGTGAAAAACATTAAGATATAACATTTATAGTTAAAACGAAACAATATTTTACGTGTACTATGTTCTATGATGGTCTCTATATTATTCAACAGTTAAAAATAAAGTTTTATTTTTTTCTCCACATTTTTGTTTCGTATAATTCTGAAGGTTTTTGAGGGAAATACTGAATATATTTAGAAATTTTCTTACTTTAAAAATTTTTGTTATAGTTATTTCTTAGTTTATATTCAGTATACTTTTTTACTATTATATCTAATAATAAAGAATTAGGTATTTCAAAATCTTCCGTATCAACAGGCTCTTACATTTCATAGTAATTACTCATACTCGTTATTTTCAGTCCTTACTTGTGGTATTGGTTTCAAGAGAATTTTTTTTCACAATTTGCTAGAAACTGCTAAGTGTAAATGAAATTTGAAAACTACAATTGATAAATTATTATTCACATTTACCCAATCCTGTGCAAAAATGTTACACCATCGTTTTTGTAGCAAATATATCAATTGCTAAATCCAAAAGAAAGAAAAAAATGTAGCTTCTCGAGAAAACCAGCTTTAATATTATTTTAGCATCATAAGAATTTGCTATCGGAGATAATCCTAAATTAATTTTTTGGGGGGAATGATGTATGTTATTATTTATTTATCCAACACCCGTGATTAGCTTGACTGTTTTACGCCAAGCCTCGCAGTATCGACTGACGATTTCGTCAGTTGTGTATAATGGTTATGTCTATATTCCTTAACCACGATTACTTTAGCTAGTCCAATCATCCAGAGTTAAAGAAAAAAATTCCATCATTCTTCATACAAAGTAATTCATTTAAATTTTCATTCTCGTAATTTCATAAAATGAATTAACAAAACTCATTACTCTGTTATTTTGTGATAAGGAATATGCTCATTTTTGCAATGACTAGTATCAAAAAGTTTGGCGTAATGCTATTTTAAAGGATTTAAAGGATAAACTTTCTAAGACAGCAAGCTCTTGGCCGGCGTTTCAAGAGTTCGGCCCCAGTATTACTGAAGCTTCACCGTATTTCGAGACTAATACACGTTAAATCTGTCAACACTCGTAACCTGCCCATTAGTGTGGTGCGGAAGTTAGGAGAAAGAGAAGCCATCACAGGTAACGTCCTCGTCACTCGACCAAGGCTCAAATTTATAAGTTTCATCACCAAAAGCCCTCGAGGTTTTTTACAGAGAGATATTAACCTCTTCCAGGCTATTTTAATTCTGGATTATGGATCAAAAAATGTGAATTTCTTATACATATTTTCGAAGATACACATCCTAACAACATCATTCTATAAAAAAATTCCTAAAAATTAATGTAAGAAAAATAAATGAGAAATTTACCTGTAAAGTTGGCTTTCTGTATAGCAAAAAACCCATTTGATTGTAGTCAATTAACACTAACTATAATTACAATGACTAGAACACCTAGTTTTCATATTGAATTACAAATTTTATTTACATCCTTTGCATTTTCATTAAATGATTATGAAGTTATTGATCAAAATTTGATCGTGTATGAAAAATTCGAAGACACGGTGCTGCACATAAACTAACATCGCAATTTGGTCAGCAGAATCTTTTTTCGTTTCTTACTTTCTTCCCTTGACTGTTTCTCTTTGAGTAGCAAATAGTACACTGTCGTGTGGGATTCGCTTTCTTCTCTGTTGGAGGAATGGAGTCGACGAAATGTCTTTCAAACAAGCGTGAAAGAAGGTGCTCAGTAGAAGGACGTCCATTTTTGTAGCAAGTTCCACCGAGTGTACTTTTCAATTATTCGAAACCGTAAAAATCACATGTACATCGGGAAAGACCGATTGTAAGATGTGAATCTTCACAAAGCCCGAGTTCAGCACGAGAAAAGCCGGAAAAGGGGCTAATAAACAAACACTCATCCAGGGCAGCAAATTTAGATACAATTTCTTCTAAAGTACTCATTTTTAAGAAATTCAAGATGCTGAGTATATTTAGGGTACTTACGAGCATCAGATGATCATTTTCCTTTAAGGTCAGTCAGTAGGCTAAAAATCTTCATGTTGTCGATTTTGAGGTTCTGATATTTCTACAATCTCCAATTCATGACCTCTCCAGTGATATAACATGTATGCTATTTCATGATGTATATATGCATGTATGTCAAAATGACTTTTAAAAAATAATAGCTGGTTTGCCCCGCCCGATTTGACAGATGAAGTGTAAATATTGTATTCTTAAATCTGAGAAAAAATTACAAATCCTCTACATTTTTCATTTAGTCATACACAATTAACTGTAGATAAACTGTACTATAACTGCACAAGTTTAACTGATAGATTTGCTAAAAAAGATTTGAAAATGTGGTTCTAATTACTTAAAAATTATATTTAATCTTTACTGTTTTTTAATTAAATTTAGTTTTCATTACTTAAATTTAGTTGTAATAAGTTATTATTGCTAATTACTCCAGTAGTTTAGTATAGTTTTAAATAAACGTCTTTAGGCACGTTTTTTGTAGGTAGGAACTATTTGTGAAAATGAAAATTTTACATTTGCATGTAGATGGGTGAGTGAGAGTGAGAGAATATTAACGTCGCACTGATTAGCAACACGAGGGCTTTTGGCGGCGGTCCGCGTAATTTTGAACCATGGTCAAGTGACGCGGACGACACCTGAGCTGGCACCCCCCTCTCCTAACTACCACGCCACACCAACGGGAGGACGTTTGAGCTCTCGACAGATTTAACGTGCATCGCTCCCCTACACGGCGGATCTTTTAGTGGTACTAGGATCGAACCCATGACACGCTAGCCATGATCCGATGCCTAGACCACTCGGTCACCGCGGCCGTGCATGTAGATGGGACACTGAATGTTGACTATGTTAAATGTTGCACTGTGATAACACGAATATGATAGCTATATATTACCAGGATCTAATATAATCAAAAATGTTTAAAATAATTATTAAAGGAATTTCATATGAATAGTAAATATAACATTTGTTAATTATTTATAATAAGGTAAAAAGAAGGATTAGTAAGTAACTTAGTTTCCTACTTACTAAGATGGATACTTACTTTGACAAGGTAAGATTTTTTTCTAAAAGTCACTGTTTTCTAAAAATTTTATGTTTAAAATTGTTTGCATTATTTTACCTAAACTTATTGCATGTATGGATATATACTTGTGTATAAAGTGAAATTATTGAAATATTTCTAAAGCATATAGTTAGAAAACAGATATCGTAACAAAAAGTTACAATTTTTAATAAACTCCTAATTAATGTTATGCAAAACTTACCTTTGAAAAAGAAACTGAACAATTGATTTTTAAAATTTCACTTAAGTACAAAGATAAAAGTTTATTTAATATACAGACAAAATCTTAAGTCTTTATGTTTAATAGTTTCTGATAAAAGTTACAAAAGACATATTGTCATTGTCGTTGTGAAACACTTGCTACATACATAAAAAATAAATAAATTTCAGATTAAAAAAACAAAAAGTACCCAGTCTTCTTCTGGCTGTTTTACAAATCATTTGTCTAACATATAGAGAAGCTTGTATTCTGATGCATTAGGAAGTTGTTAGTATGTGAATATTCAAATCCATAATGAAAACTTTTGAAATGTCTTATAATCACATATTTCCAAATCATTACCTTTACATATTGATACATAATTACAAGGCATTCATGATGTTTTATGGTCAACTTTGATGTAAGTAAAGCATCAAAATTGAAAATTCTTTCAAGATTGATATAGATTTTGAGGAAATTCATGTAAATGCTACAAAATATCTCGCTAGACAAAAATGAAAAATGCTATGTATGTATTTTCTGGACAATTTAATACTTTTTTTAATTCCTATTTTCCATAAAAGAAATTCAGATATGTTTTATAAAAGGGGACAATACATGTTGTAATTCCTAATTTTTGTGATGCAGTGACACTTAATAGAATAAATGCAATTTTCTCAAAATGATGTTTTTAAAACAACATGTACCTTTTTCTTAGAGTCTACTGTATGAATGTACCTGCAAATTTTCTCTTATGTTATTGATATATAATTATATATACTGAACTGAGCATTTTTAGAAATTCCCAAAATGTTTTGCTAAAGAGCAGTTATCGTAACAAAAAATGACAGTTTTCAAAAAATTCATAGTAATACTTTTACATTGCATGCTTTTGAAAAAACTAAACAATATTTTTGAAATCTCTCACTTCAGTATAAATATAAAAGTACAATTAATATACAGACAAAATTTGAAACCTTATATTTAGCATTTTCTGAGAAAAAAGTACATAAAATAGCTCAATTTAACATTAGTGGTATAGGAAGTATCTACAATTCTTAATTTTTCCATTAACTGTTTTTAAATGACTGTGGAGAGTGCTCGTTTCCATGTTAACATATCACACAGTAATTACAACACACTTAATCTTTTTCAACCTTTCTGAAATAATTTCAAGCAACTGACATTTTAAACAAAACAAAATTTCCAATTATTTTATTTTTATTTTTATTAATATAAAAATTATAATAATATTAGATTAATAAACAGAGTAGTGTGTGTCATAAAATAATAAACATAGATGTTGGTTCTGAATTTTATCTAAATATAATCTAAACACACATTTGCTTATGTAGACTGGGAAAATCACTGGAAATATCACGCACTGATGATAAAGATTGGACCACCGCATTCACCGACTGGACAGTGCACAAAGCACTTGCATGCGTAGTCAAGATAGCGCGTGTTCTCGTA
This sequence comes from Trichonephila clavata, assembly GCA_019973975.1. NCBI lineage: Eukaryota > Metazoa > Arthropoda > Arachnida > Araneae > Nephilidae > Trichonephila > Trichonephila clavata. The sequence continues at coordinate 79,788 of BMAO01015712.1, forward strand.
CAGTCCTACGCTACTCCAGAAACTGATAGCTTGACACACCCTTTCCAGTTATATAAAATTTGCTGTGTACATTTTGCTTATATATAAATCATAGTAGCAAATAGAATACAAGTGTTGTGTGTAAAAATTCAAAGCCAGATTTTTTTTTTATAAATGGGGAAAAAAAAGGTTTTTCGAAATTAGCAATTTTTTTAAAAAAAAACTGACAAACACTAATATCCCCAGAAAGAATGTAAGAAATCAATAATCTTAAAAATTAATTCACTGCACTACTAGCAAGAACATCGTATTTGTTGAAAACGGAACCTTTTTCGAACGCACTGTGATACTTTCCATGGCTACAGCAATACTTTAACTTGACAGAAGCAATTAGGAGTTAAAGAACTGGACAAACCAAAGCGAGAGTCACGAGCAATTTTCATGCAAATTTCGCAGTTAATTTACTCTGTCGCTTCTACTGAGTTAATTTTTTAATTCAATATACACTGGAGCACAACATGAGTTTCTTTGCTTCTGCTACAAGTCCAGTAATTAGCAATTAAATTTTTCCTAGAAGGCGTTGAAAGTGCAGAAACTCTTCCCATGCTTTGGAAGAAAGTAAAAACGTTAATGGTGGTAGCAGGTTTCCTTCAAGAGGTTTTAAAATTTAGAAATAAACCGTGAAGGTAAATAATTGGCAACTTGTTTGTGTATTTGAGTCTTACTGATATATATATATATATATATATAAAATGAATTTTGTTATTAATTAATTTTTTTATTCATTATTTCGTTAAGAAAATTCCTTATAAATATATTTTATTCATATACCTTTTTTAAATTTCAAAAGAATGAAATTTAAGTTTTAACTACTTTACACACAATTCTTTCCTCATACTTAGATATACGTATGTTTGAAATTCTGATTAAGATATGGTAATTTTTAAGAACTTCAATATGTACCAGGAAACTATTAAATTATGTGTATGTTATGTATAGAAAGAGAAATAGGATTTAAATTAAAACTTTATACTTATCATATTTACAAATAAATTATTTTTCTGTTATATATAAATATAAATTTTTCTATGTGTATGAATATCTGCCTTTTAATATCTTAGTATCTAGGAGCTGGTTTTAATGAAATGTTATATTAATATTGTAAGGATTAAGATGAAATAATTCGAAGGATGAAACGAGCGACAACGAAAAAATCAGTACCAATATAAAAAAGTAGTTATTAGTTTTGTTCTGATTCAATATCAAGCTTTAATTTTATAAAATTTAAAGTCGGTTTGCTTTCCAATGGCTACATAACTTAGTTAAAATTTCAGAAATATTCAGAATTGTGTATATTGTATATATATGTGAAGTTTATAAGAATGTTAACAATGTTTTATGTATTCATTAGTCATAATAGCTTCATGGAACTATTTGAAGCTATCGATATGTCATAATATCTTCGTATGTTAGAATTGCCTGGTGACTATTGTTACGAGAAATTAAAAATCAACATCAAGTATAAATGTGTTACATATACATGAGCAATTAAATTTATAACAAGACTAATACCATTTGCATTTTAATATCCAAAGGAAACGTTGAGTTGAACAATATTCATCAAATATATGTTAAATTGCATTGATTCTTACTAACTTAAAAGAAAAACATCAAAAACCATGTTTATATACACAGAAAATTTAGCTTGTTCATAATACTGTCTCATTAATTTAAGTGTTCAAGAGTTTAATTTTTATGATAAGGAACTAAAAAATAGTTAAATTGACTAGCTGGCTTGGAAAAAAAGGAAAAGCAAAAAAGTTTTTAAAGATACTGTCGGAATTTTTCAAAGCTTGAAGAAACTTTATTGTAAGTAAAAAAACTTGAATGAGGCTTTTATAATCTCAGATATTTAGTTCTTAAAAGTCTAAGGATTAAATGCAGATTACTTTGACTCATTTCTTTGTTATATTTCTATGCTAAATATTATATAGAAGGTTTGGTTACAAAGTCCTTTAAAACTTTGAATATTTTCCAACAAACAAAGCAACTCATAAGTTTTTGAGTTGCCTTGAGTATTTTACAAGGAAATATGATCCAAGCAAAAATTTTAAAAATAATTTTTGCGACAACCGTTTTATTCATTTTATAGAAAGGAGAGCACTTAAATTATTGGACCTCCTTATTTTGAGCAACTATCAAGTCACGAAAAGAAAGTCTAAGCATCAAATATAAATAAATTCCAATCTATTCCAGCTAAAGAATCTTCAGTACTGAAAATTTTAACTTGCTCCATCTTCGTTAAAGATAATCTTGTTAAATCTAAAACTTTTCAATAATTGCAACATGAGCAGTACAAGACTAACAATATATTTAGAATATTCAGAAAGCAATGCCGTTTTTAAAGGGAACATATGTAATAGAACGATGGTATATTAATATGTGCCTGCATTCGCAAAAGTAAATTCAAACTTGCATCATTTGCTACATCTGAGTAGCATCATTTGCATCTTGCATCATTTGACTGCCCTGTTATAAACTTTATGGTATATAGATACTTTACTCAATTTTGAAAAATAAAAAATTTAGACATATATTATTTATTTCTTAAAATAATCACATATATCAAGATCTTGTAAAAGATCCAAGGTACACCAAGATATTGTAATCTTTTACATCAAGATCTTGTTTGATTAACAAATCTATAAATATGAATTATTTATATTACTGTGTTCATATATTTTTTACACCTTATATTACTTATAATGTGTTTCTATATGCCATTATTTCTGTACTTTTCAATACTGTTAATTTCTTTCTTTTTTTTTTAAAAAAAATTGTTTTTACTCTTTTTCCTGCAAGTCTATTTTATTATTTATAATTTCTCTTTTTATCAATGTCTATGTGTTGGGATCTGAGACCTAAATACTATTGTCTGTCGGAACTGCAAATAAACTTTAAAATTATTTATTTTACCTATTAGGGATAAAAATATTCTTAAGGTTTCAGACTTCTGATATGTATATTTGATAATTTTACATTTCAATATACTCTAGTGTGATTTTTAATGTTTTTATCGCGGAATCCCTGAACATTTCTTGATTTATTTGTGAAATAGCTAAATAACTGAATATTGGTTAAAAAATAAATATCCTAGTTTCCAACTATTGACACACACCCCTTGTAGAAAGAGAACAATTTGTGATTACAGATAAGAAATTAAAGTTAAAGAGAAAGATCCCAGGAATATGGATATTTTACTATCATGATTCTGCTCAAATTAGAACTAATAGTTTCTTTGTTACATATTTATTTTCACAGAATTAAATATTTTAATTCCTTATCACGAATTATTTATCATTTTAGAGAGCAAGAAAAAATGTGGTTTTAAATAATGGGATTTTTTTTTAAAAAAAGCTACCGTTAAATCCGGCGTGTAACGCGCAATTTTAACACAAAAAATAAGATCGAAATTTAAGGGTATACGTTATACACCGGGTATAGAAATGATAGCCTTAAAAATAAGAAAAAAGCTAAACATTAAACAATTTTACTTCTACAAAAATCGAAATACTGTTTATTTAAAAGAAAAGACATTCCTTATGAATAAAAAGAGTTGTAGCTTTAAAAAAAAAATTTTCCAAAGGTTTGTGATAATACCTCGAATAAATTACTTCAAAACATAAGAGTATTGCATGCTAACATTTTATATTAATTCATAAAAAGGGGTGCACTTTATATGGTGAATATAACTAAAAATTGAAAAATAAATCTTGAAAGTAGGGATGAGCGTTACACGCTGGTTGTTACAGTGGTCTATTAGTACCCCCAAAAAGTGAAATAAAGCTAAAAATTCTTCATAGAAATCCAGGTTGGGAAGGGAAGAGAGAGGGACAGTTTTAGGTGTGGTAAGAGCACAAGTATTATACAGCTCACGTTTTTATACCTTTAATTCGTTAAGACTTCTCATTGAGTTATTTTAAACAATCCTTCTTTAAACTTTTTTTTTATTTTTCTGCATTCTTTCTTATCAGTGTACTACGTCTGTGTTTTCTAATTACTCTCAGTGACGGTAAATGAAGGTGAATAGAATAGGATGAACAGAAGAGTACAATGATTGCTCTAAGTTCAGTATCGCTTGAGTTTAGAAAGCTTTATTTTTTACTTCATGACTTTATTCTTCAATCTATTGTTAGTCTTACTTTAAATGCACTTTCTTTATTTTTTTTCTTTTCTTCCGTGCATTCTTTTTTGAGAAGTACGGAATTGATTGAGTATTTTCTAATGAAGGTCCAAACATTGGTTTCGGAATTGTTTACATCTGCCTGTAATTAAAAGTCACTAGTAATAAAAATGTCGGATGAATTATAAAATGGAGGGGAAAAAATTAATGAACATTCAAAACCATTTAATTCCATTTCAATTTGATTTCTAATATTTTTCATATAATACTTTTAGTTGTATATAATAAAAACAAATATTTACATAAAAGAAGCAGTTCAATCAATGGTGTAGTTAGTCCTGAGTGGGCCCCGTATCAAAATTTCTAACACACCCTTTTGGGGGGCCCTTAATTTATTAACAATTTTTCCTCACACATGTTTGGGCCCGTGTAGTTTGGGGACCCCTTATAATTGATACGGGTGATACGGCGGTAGCTACGCCCTTGAGTCATGTGTTAGTTCAAAATATTTAAAGTGTTTAGAAGAATTTAAAACTTTATCAGCTGGAATAATATTCAGAAAAAAATTCCCGCTAATCCAGTTTTTAACACCGACTTTCCATTTCAAGGAGTAAATATTGATATTATTTGTCCAATTCCTCCACATCTTTCAAAAATGAATATGTTGCTTACCTAATTTATCAACTCTAAAGATGGTTGGAAGCTATTTCTTAAGAAGTGTCAATGTACTTGTCTATCTACTTACGTGACATTCTACTAGAAATATTTATTCAACTAGAATATTGAATCTGATAGCAAGTGTTGAAGGGTCAAATTTCGTTTCCCAATTAACTAATAAAGAAATACACTAGAGGTTTGGATCTTTTTGTTAAATATTCAACACACGGGTGTACACCCCGAAATGTTCTAGTGGAATAATTCAATAAAATTGTCAAATAAAATGCTTTATAATATAATACGAAGGAATACATCAAACTGAAATAATCGTATTTCCTATTTACTACTTGCAGTATCAAGAGATTTCGAATTATACACAATTGAAATTTCACTACTTCATTTCATTTTTCGAACGCATACAAGAGTTCCCTTCACGATTCTAGAATCATCGTAACGGGGAGAGATTTCTATTTTTAAAAACTTGAAATATTGCGCAATAGATTGCTAGCACGATTTAAAGTATACCTGAAAAACTTTCCCGAGCAAGTTTCCTAATTGTACAAGAAAAATAAGATTTTTCAAAATGTTTTAATCCTTGAATGTTAATGAAGGAATTCTATATTTAAGACTTAGCTTAGAAATTATTCATGATTCATACAAAAAAATCTATGCTACACTTACTAGGTCATGTGAAATCTTGGAGAGATTACACCTCTCTTTTACATGAAGAAATTATCGGGTGGGAAAATACATTACGAAGTAAAGTAAAACAACAAATCCAAACAAGAATTTATTCTATAGGTTTAAGGCAGTGCTTCACAAACTTTCAATATTTGTGACCCAGTTTTTGCTCATAATTTTCATCGAGGTCTCCCTCCATACAATAACAATTTATTGAATGTAACAATAATGTACTTTGATGCTAAAGCTACCATACCTTTATAGTTATAAACCATACAATTTGTCAAGATTAGTATTAAATTTTTTTTAATGACAAGCCTATGAGAGTCACTAGTAATTAGAAAATTGTTCTTAAGTTAGTGTTGATAAATTAATTATCAAATACATTGTGCAGTACTGATACCTTTATAAGTATGTTATATCAGTGTAAATGTGTATTTTATTTTTTATTATGTAAGGATGTATTTTGTTTTTTTTGCTTCCTTTCAGTAAATTTGTAATTTTTTTCATCTTTTGTCTTCGATTTTTCGATATGATCATGCCCCTCCACCCCGTACGGTTATAATGCTCCTTAGAGTGGCACACCTCATAGTTTGAGAAAAGCTGATTTAAAATAGAGAAAAAAATAGATAATCTCTAGAGATTCTCTATTTAAAAATAGAGAATCGAAAGATAGACCAACTCTACCGGATAAAAATTTTCTTACCTGTGCAGAAGGAAGGAGTTTACCAATAGGATGTAGACATGGGACATTTGAGTCAACAACAGCATGATAAATTAATACATAATACTTTGTAAACATCATGAGTGTTTGTTAATAAACTAAAAACGGCCTCAATTTAGAAAGACATAAAATCAAAATACTCCAAAAAATATAGAAAGAAAAAAAACTCATATATTTATTATGTACCACAAGCTTAAAAAGAAAAGGTTGATGAAAAATCGGAAAAAATTATATCATCCTGAAATATTGAAAAAAGTAAGTCTGATAATGTTCATATTTTCACTAGTTCAGGCATGCAAGAAAGACGACACAGTATAAGATTACAAATGCCTATCAATCTCAAAAGCTACTACCCGATGATAAGAAATGAGAAGTTATTGTAATAATTAAAATGGATTTATGTATGATGAAAGAGAGAATAAAGTAAATACTCAGTTTAGTTTAAAGTTCAATGCCCTCAACATTGTTTCAAGAAAATGATTCTTAAATTAGGAAGTGATACAGAAAATTTCTAGGAGACAACGAATAATGCTGTAAATAAAAATCACCACTTTACATCTACATTATGATGTAATCATATTTTTAATTTACATTAAATCTCATCTTACTCGTTTCGAAAAAAACTTGTATGGAAGTTCGTGGATTTACAATGAATTTAAAGAAATATACCTTTGTTAAACCTCATATAATACTTATGACTCATCATGGCATCTGGAAAATCCAGACTGTTTCAGAAAGATTTGAACTATTTATTTATTAAAAGTAACAAACAAAACATTGCTACCGTGACTAAATTTACTATTTTACTGAAATCGTTTTCCTTCTTAAGGGAAAAAAAAGCACGTCATAAATATGTTTCAGAAATCAAATGCACCAATTGCTTTCCTTAAATCGAAACAGAAATCATGATGTAAATAATACAGAACTTTCCATCATTCATACCGATAATTGTGAAATTCACATAGAATTGTTTTATTCTCAGGAAAAGGATGTCTAATAGAATCTGGACAGGAACTCATGGTTGGACAAAAACAAGACTAAAAACAAGATCTCGACCATGACTACTCAGCTTATTGTGGTCGTCGTAAAAAAGCCTCAGAATGCTACTACAAAACGCAATGAAAATTTTTATCCGAAATGTTTCTTTTAGTATTCATATGTTTTTATTCAACTAATGTTATAACTAAAATGAAAAAGATTCCTCGCAAACATAGAAAGTATATTTGTTACATGCACTCAGAAAAATGAAATATGATCTCTTAAAACTGCTTTCAAAGGAATCATTATGTCAAGAGAACACCAAAGTATTATGACTTAAATTTTTATGGTCTTAAATATTATGAAGATTTATTTGTAACTTAATTGCACAGAAAAGGGTGACATTAGAATGAAGAAGTTTAATTCTCTCCACAAACAAGGGAGTAAAGCACACTTGAAGTCTTCACATAGTACACATAATTCACCTAAATTAACAATTTTAAATTTGAATAGAAACTCACGTTTTCGAACCACTAAATGCTTATCTTCGCGTTATGTAAATAAAGATTTGAAGAATGATAATTGGTTTAAGAATTTTATATCAGATAAACAACGCAAATTTAATTCCCGTTATGGAAAATAGGTTTTCCACTTGTATGTAAGGAATTTATGATTACAATTTATTTCTCTTTGTTGAGGGTTAAACTATTCGTTAACGTGATACTTTCTTTTTTGCTACATGGATAGTTTCAGTCCTATAGAAATTTAAAGATAAAAATACTAACTATTGTAGTTGCATTAAAGGTAATTTTTTCAGTAAACGAAATTGTCTTGGAATATTCATTTTTGTGTAGATCTACAGCATGGTTAAAAATGTTTCCTTTATTTATTAATGGTCGTAATATGTCTAAAATGATTGAGTTATGAAAAATCGTCTAAAAATCAACATCAGTATTATAATTGTCATGTTTAAGAAATCTGAGCAACGCACATATTCTTGTAAATAAGTATAAAAAAACACATTCCTGTGTAAATCTACATTAAATTTTAAAATGAAAGGCTTGTTCTCCGAAAATTACTTTTTTTAATGATATGTTTTAATATCGGAATGATATTTTATTTCATTTTAAATGTTATCAATATAATATTTATTCAGTTTGCAACATAGATTTTAAGCTTATATAACGGGAACATGTTAAATATGAGAGCACCAAGCATGAGACGTGTTTACATGAAGAACTATGCATAGTACAGCATATATATATATATATATATATGAATTTCCGCATATTAATTGCATTATTCATATTAGTAACAAATTCTGATTGAAATACTGATGTACATCAATAAGAGTTTGAAAGATACCCTAAAATACGGCGTATAACGCTTAAAGTTAGCACAAAAAAATAAGACCTAAATTTACGGGTGCACATATTATAAAACTGTGATACCTTTAAAAACGGACAAAAAAAAAGAAAAAAAATAGTGTTAAGAAATTAGACTTGTACATATATCCAAATACTGTTTATTTAAAAGAAATTGAATACTGTATGAACTTAAAGAGTTATAATTCTAGACGTATACTATTTTTCAAAAACCTAGAGTAATATCTTGAATGAATGACTTTAACACATTAGAGTAGCGATACTCACTCTGAGGGCCGCATGCAGCCCACCAAGGCTTTTTAAAAGGCCCGGTTGTGACCCATTGCCTTGAGAAATTCTTTGATTTAAAACGATGTATTCAAAATTTAGGAGGAAAATTCTTTGACAAGAAATCAAATATATCAATTTTGCCTTTTTGCTGTCGATCACCTACGGCTGCGAATTTATATACGTTTTCTATTTGTAACGGTTACGGTTAGTGATAACAAAAAACAATGGAATAACAACAATTTTATAGGTGAAACTAATTTTGAACAATCTTTCATACCTTGCCTGTGAAAAATATTGGAACGATTTAGAGTATGATTGTTTTGTAGAGAAAAACAAACATGGATTAGTACTAGTTTGATTTGTCACGAAAGTTCTGTATTTAAAAAATACTAATAAACAAGAATCATTCGATGAAACTTTTTCCCCTCCAAGGGGTGATATAAATAGGCTTTATTGAATATTCTTTGCAACAGCAACAAACGGTTTTGTCAGTGGTAATGTCATAGTAGTAACAAATAGATCCTGAAATGTTTGTTGTAATATTGGTAATCATATGAAACCATTTACTGGTGCAAAAATTGTGAAGAATTGTGTGACTAACACTAAATTCTTTCAGTTTAGTGCTAGTGACAAAAATAAAAAAATTAACAAATAATAATTTTAAAAAAAGCAAAACAGAAATTATAATACATTGATAAATTTTCCATATTTTAAATTTCCATTTTTATCTTGGTCATAAAGAATTTCTAACCTCCCCCCTCAACCTCATTTTGCGGCCCACGTGAAATATATAACATATGTATGCATCCCACGACAAATAGCTGACATATGTATGCGGCCCAGCAGAAAACAAAGTTGAGTACCCCTGCATTAGAGCATTGTACATGTACATTTCAGGTTTCTTCGTCAGATGGGGGGGGGGTCATACGGCGAATATACTTAACAATTAAAAAATGCAACTTGAAGGTACAGGTGTGCGTTATACACAAGATATTACGGTACGCATTTTTCAATTAAAAAATCGGACTTTTCTATGTATTACATGAAAAAAGTTTCGCTAAAGAACTTATATTGAAATTTCAATAAAATATACTGCTAGATAGTATAAAAACTACATCAAAAAGGAAAACAAATAACTGAACTTTTTACTCTACAAATTAGGAATAATTGGAGAAAGATAGGTTTAAACGTATATATACATCTAGGATACACCACCAACAGAATTCAAGACCTAGATCAACCTTCTTTAGTAACAACATTGACTTTCATTCAGCCACATTTTCATTGCAATTTTTAGCTCTACTCCATCATCAATCACAATAGTTTGTGAGTGTAAGATGTGAGTCCCTCAACACAGCATGACCAGATGTTTTTATAGGAAAGAGATCTGGAGAATGTCCTGGTCCTATGGAAAACAATCACATACTCTCTGTATTGAAGACAGTAAGGAAAGTACACGAACTGCAACGATTGGGTAACACAGTGAGCCCTTAAACGTTGAGAGAATATTGTTCATTGCCCCAAGTACAGACTACATAAACAAAAAATATCAGATGTTTATCCAACTGCATTCTTTATTATCACAACAGGTGATGGAACTTTATCACAATGAGGAATAGATGCTTGAAATGTTCGTTTCTAAAATTCCTTCATACAAAGAAATATCCATCAACATGTCGTTCACAGAACTGGTAGGTCTGAAAAGAAATGGTAGTAACGTACTATTACATTCATGATCGTCTTTCAAAGCTTCATTGTTAGGGCGTCAATCTCTATAGCAGCGTCAAATGAAGTCATTTACAATAGTAGTCATGTTTACAACCCATAGTGTTACAGATATCGTCTAACTATCCACGAGAGAATTAATGAAACAGCAATCTTTTTAACGTTAAGTCTAGTTTTATGCATTATTTACTGTGTATAAAACAAGAAAAAGTGTTCATATTTATGACAATACATTAAATAGATTCTAGAAATGTTAATACTATTTAAGAAAGAAACAAATCCATGAAAAACCCGTATATATATGGGTACTAAATGTGGAAGGAATTTTAAATAAAAGTAGCAGGAAGTCTCAATAGGTGTAATTCATTAAAACTTATCGCTGTTTTTTTGCCTTATTGTATTCTCTTGCCTCCATTCTTTTTTTATCACTGTTGTCTTTGTCACTCTATTATTTTGAGATCTTCAGACGGGACTCAAAGAAGAAAGGGAAAAAATGCTGCACTTGAAATAAAAAAAAACAAGGTAATGAACACTATTAAAAATATATAAGAAAAGGAATCTAAACCATTAAAAAAGCTGGTGATAGTGCAATGTACAACAATTATTATTAACTGAATTATCTTTTATGATGTTAAGTGCTTCTTTCTCCTCTTACTTCTTCGTGTTTTCCTTTTTTTCAGAAAAACTTTCATGAAATCGAACATAATAGTTTAACTGATAAGTTTTAAGTTTGGCTGCTTATACGTCTTTAGTAATGTCATGATTTTATTCAAATGGGATTTTTATAGGTTGCCCATTATGCAAGAATATCGAGGCAAAACTATGTTATAGATAAAAAAATCTCAAACATGTTTAGTATTTTCCAAAAAAAAATGATGGGATGTGTGATTTAAATCATTAAATTAATGATTGAAAATGTATTAATATATTGTTAAAATTAACATTAGCAGTCTTACTAGAGTTTAAAAGAAATTTTGATGAAACATCTATAGAAAAAAATGTAAACATAACGCTTCTATATAACTATCTTAAATTAAAAATGTTATAGAATCAGAGGTCAACAATTAATTTTAAAAAAATTTAGTGGACAATCATACATTATTTTAAAAAAATAACAGATGAAAAAAAGTATTTTATTGTTGTTTTAGACAAAATGAAAGGCTGAAATAGAATAGAAAAATTTTCTGAAATAAATAATATTCTTCTATAAACTTTCAATTACTAAGCATTTATTTCATTACTGCTTTAGTAATTTGTTTTATAAACTACAACAAATTCTTTTGGTGCAATTTGTCTTATAAATTTAAAAATTCTTTAATGTACATCATTACATCGAAACCATAATTATTCTTATTTTCAATTACTCTTATTATTTTTCCCAATTGTCTATTAATGTAAAAAAATGTCTATTAATGTAAATAAGTAATCGAACATTTTCAATACTAAAAAATTTTATTTAATGCTATGAGATATATTTTGCCTTCAAGATTTCAAATCGTAAAAGAAAATGTTCTGATTATATGTATCTATTAGTCCTTTAACAAAATATATCTCATTTGAGCTCATTTTTAATCTCTTCTATGATTTTATAACGTATTCTTGACTGAAAGTTCAATTTACTTTTTGTTTCAACATCTAGAATTTCCCCCATTTTTATCGCAGCTATAGTTTTCATATACTACTAATAAAAATTCCTATTTTAAACTTTCTTGGTAGTGTTTTATTTATTTTTTTAACTTCTGCTAAAAAACATTTTTTTTTACAAAATGCAGCATACTTTTGTCAATTAACAGTTTTTTTTTGTTTTGTTTATAAATGAGATATAAGTTTCCCTTATTGCCAATTTTCCCTAGAATGAGCCAAAGTACTAAGGTAAAAAAAGGACTATTTGATGCTATATTTATCAAATATTTTATTTTGAGATAATTATTTAAAAAATATCTGCATAAAATTAATTATTAAAAATATGCAAATATTTTTTCGGAAAATATTTTTATAACCTGATTTTAACAAAAGTTGTAAAACTTTGATGATCATCTAAAAGACAATTTCATTAGTGAAATAATTTATTGCATATTATTTTATTGCCTAATTTGTCCAAATAATCGTGGTTGTGAATATTACAATATATTGAACAGTGGATTTTAAATAGATATCATGATGTGTGTAAAAAATATCATTACACTGTTTTGAACTACAACAATGACTTAAAAAAGCAAAGTTACAGGAAATACAAAATTATTATATTTCTTATTGAAGCAATGCAATTTTATTTTAAATAGTGCTTAGTCAAATTGCTTCTATAAATCGTACCATAAATAAAAAAAAACTCCTTTGAAAAGACTCTCTTATATGTCTATATCTATATTTATTCTTATTTATAATAATTTATAATGTTAAAAAAAATTTCTGGTTATCACCATGAATAAGAAAGGCATGTTTCTTAAATGTTTCTTATATGTAATACAAAAAATGGAGACACACCCTTTTTACAAATGAAATCAAAGTGAAGTTCTTAAAGATATTTTCTTAAAATCTAAAATATTAGGTTTCAGTTTTCTTTTTGTAATAGCTCCCAATTGCTATAAAATATATTAGCTTGCAACGTTTACGCTTAACAAGAAGTTGTGATAGGCATGGGATATTGTTCTTTTTTTATCTGTGTTCTGCTCCATGAATATGCATGCATTTTAAATTTATGTTATAAATTTAAAACATGCGTTAGAATATGAGTTTCCTGCGTTTTATCATTACTTTTAATTTATAAATTATTCCTATGATAAAGAATAATGCTCTTTTAATTTATTTATTTCTAATTTAACAAAAATAAATAATTTTAATAGTTGAAAGTTTAACTAAGGAATAATTTTTCATTGTATTTTTTATTCTAGAGAGAATGATTATTGAAAAGTTATATCACATAAATTACAATTTACAAACACTAATAAAAATGACAAAAGCTTATTTATTTATTGAATTTCCGAATTATTCTGAACCTCAGGAATCAGAAGAAGCAACTGAAATTTAAAAAGGAATAATTTTCACCACACCAAGCCGTAACATGTATCCTCAGTCATACTGGAAATTGTAGACTGGAATTTGATTCTTGCTATTATTAACTTGTCAGAAATCTGGTAAAGGATGGGACTTCCGGGCGAAACACCGCCGGATTTCCTGAACAGTATTGAAAATGCTGAATAGTCTTTCTCTCATTCAATGTCAAACGAAAATGAATGTCCAGGCAACTTTTATCAGTTGAAGTAAATACGTGATTCATTAAAAAGTAATTCAACTCTTTAATTAAAATATCTCAAAGGAACTCGCAAACTTCTACAAAAAGCATTTTAACAAAAAGTAACTTGTTTAAATTAAAAAGTAAAAATAGGGCAATTGAAACAATTTTTTTCTTTGGTTTCTTTGTGTTTCTGTTTTGATAATTAATCAATAACAAAACTAGTGTTAACATTTAAATAAAATAATTAAATATTTCTATTTATAAAAAAAATCATGTATTTTAAATTTTATAAAAAATAATAATTAACTTGAAGTCATATAAATATATGCTTTATGCAAGGAGGATTTTTCTACATTTTTCTCTGATGTTTGTAGTAAAAATAGTTTATTTAAATGCTGAATTTTATCTTATAATAGTGTATGTAATTTAAATCTGAATGTTTAAATTTGCATTACTAACTGTTGCATTTATTTTATAAAAGCTGTATTATTTACAAGCAATGCCATCCTTTATTTCATAATGACGTTTCAATGGCCACATGGCGAAATATTGCAGATACAGCGAAGTTGTCATCATTTTTGGCGACCAAATTTGGTGAATTGATGGTATTGTGGATGTTTTGAGATATTACTGGAAAAGTCAGTAAGTCAATAACGTTATGGCCTATGAAGTAAGCAAGTTTTTTTAAAGCTTTTGAAGGTAGCCACATGTACTATAAATAGTGGTTGCTTGCTGTGAAACAGAGTCAGTGTTACTTAAGCTGTTGAAGACTTCACTTGCTTACGACTTTGTGATTGGTTGCGGTCAATCTTTATCATAATGTACTTGGATTTTTAGACATTCATAGTTGTGTTTGAGACCTGGAGAAAGTATGAGAACGTTCTGAAACTTATTTTGCATATTTTACTGCTGTATCCTGTATTTTAAGGATTGTTTTTCAACAGTAATTTCCATCGGTATTGAAGAGCTGTTTTGTCCTTTGGATCTGTTTGCATGAAATTCACAAGCCCCTGTCTACACAATGATATGAAATGATTTAACCGTAAATTCACCGTAGAAGTTCTATGCGTGAAGGAACAGAGTGCTCTTTCCCAACATATAATTTGCGACATTTTTTAAAATTATTTTCTTAAAATATTAAATATATACTTTATTTATATTAGGGCAAAGTTATTTATTTTTTTAAAAAATGGTTTAAGGCACAATATATGCAATAAAGAATGAGATCAGATGAAACATATTTATATGAATGAAAACATCATCAATAAATATATTTTTGAAAGAAAAAGTATTTATATTCAGGCATGAATACTATCCTTATCAAACCTTTCTGAAAATAAAACAATATGCTTTAGTATTTGAGATTTTAATACTAAAACTGAACCAATTAAAGCAATTGAATGAAGTAGGCTATTATTTATAAGCATTATCCTTATAACTGCATGAATATTTTGAAGAAAAATGGCTACAAAGAATATATATACAGGATAAATATTCATCCCCAAGGATAATTACAGAAATTGCTCAAAGCTAAGTAATAAACGACAGGCTAAAATCTCTTATATTTTGGTTCTGTTACAGATAATTAAAATTATTTTCATCAAGTACTTTTGGAGTGCATTTCTGTTTATGGATATATTGGATGTGGAATGTATGTTTGTCAAAAAAACGTATCGTGGTTATAATAAAAATTAATATTTCCACACATTTACCTAAATTGTAAACATATTGTTACGAATTTTGTATAAAATAATGTAAATAATTTTTATTTGGATGTGCAATGCCTTTATATTACTCTATGCTATATGTATTTCATGTTAAAATTGTAATATTCACAAGCAACGCCGTCCCTTATGTTATAATGACGATTCAATGGGAACTTGGCGAAATATTGGCGATAGAGCCAAGTTGGCGTCATTTTTGGCGACAAATTTGGCGGCATTGGTGAGTTCGGGATCTTCTGGATTCTTCTAGAAATTAGTGGAGAAATCCACTAATTTCACGATCTGTGGCGCGAGCGCATCTTTCCAGAAATTCGGCCCCTGCTATAAATAGAGCGATACTCGCTGCAACAGTCAGTCTGATTTCAACCAGCGAGTAGTGAGAATTGTTTTGATTAGCGATTAGTAGACTTTCCTTGAACTTGATCAGCTCGGCTGTGCTTGTGAATAGTCATTTACATACGTGTATTTTATACACTGCTTATTGTGTCTTGAGTGCTGTTGAAGGTGTGAAATCCTTCTGCTATTTATTCAGTGAATTTTGCTGCTGAATCCTGTATTTCAAGGATTGATTTTCGCCAATAAATACTCATCGCTCTTAAAGAATTGCCTTGTTATTTACGACTGATTTTGCATAAAATCCTCGAACCCCGATCAACTTAACAATATCTTTAAAGAAACCCATAACTTTAGTGAGAATAAATTGAAACTAAAAAATTGAGAGTTTGATCTTAACTCGGCACTTCACGCGTATGGTATGTCATATCCAACGCCTAACTTTTTTCAAGACTCCATCTGAACCTTTTTCGGAAAATGAATAGTTTTTCATATAGCTGACTTTAAGATCATATCCCTTGAGGGATCTTAGCTTGCAGGTGAATTCTAAATGTATATTTTTGGATACCACCTCTTCGGGTATGCCATACTCTGCGAGTAAATCGCCGTTAGTTCTAAATGCATGAGCACGTTTTAAAATCTTTCATATGTAATGGCGCATTATTTTAGTTATGATGAAGAAATGTGATATTTAAGTAATTTAATTCATACAGTATTTAATAGATATAGTACAACAGTAATTTTCGGATGAAAAAAGGTTTTTTTTGTGGGAATGATGAGGAAGAATCGAGTGATGAAGAGTATAATAGAAGGAATGATTTATCTACTGAAATCTATTCAGACAATTTAACTGAGCTTATAATTATCATCTTTGGGATAAAAAGACCACATCATATTCAATAGCTAGAAAATCTAATCGTTAGTCTATGACAATATTTTTTATGTTGTTGAACGTTGCTACAATAATTGCTCAAATTATTTTGTTAGGTAGTCAGAACCACCTACTAAATATTCAACCAGACGCTGATTTCTGAAGTGTTTTGGATTTCGATTTTAAAAAAAATGTAAAACCAGCAAGCAATGGTTATACAAAATTTTTAAAAAAATTTAAGATCCAGTGAAAACATCGCATTCACTCTTGACTAAAACTAAAGGAGTGTATTAAGAATGTACTGAATGCCCAAATATAAAGAACAGAAAAACTAAATTTACGTGTGAAAAGTGTAAAAACATATTGTGTTTCCTATTTTTCTTCCTTTTTCTCCTTTGAATGTAAATTTTATGGTAAAAACAGAATTTATACACCCTTGGGTATGAGATACCTGCGCGTGAAGTTAAGGTCGTTTTTTTCGAGAGTGAAGTGCCGGGTTAATAATTAATTTTTATAGCATTAATCAAAAGAATTTTGCTAACAACATGCTGACAGGTTTTTATATTTCCAACTGATGTTTTAACATGTTATTCATGGTAATGAATTAATTTAAGTTTTTCAATAAAATGTTAGGTGTTTGTTTTTAAATAAAAAAAATGACAATATACGTAATATTTAAATTAAAGATTAATATTATATTACATCATTATAGTATTTTTAAATTTTTGGCAAATTATAAAAACGCGTTGCTATTATAGAGTATGTTTGATATTCTGATGTTTTTTTTTGCTTTAAGAATCATCAGGCTTAAAATTTCATCATTAATCATCTATCATCACATCATTAATATCATCTACCTAAAGATTATAAAATCTTTAAAGCAAAGTAATAATAATTATTATTTGTGTGTAAATGAGAATTAGCTATTCGGATAGATTTCGTTTTAGTTAAACATAAATGAAATGCAATAATAATAAAAGAAAGCTTTAATTGTAAATTTTTTGAAAACTATTATGTTGACTTTAACTAATATGTAAAAAACGCATATATTTTCTGCATTTTAGTGTAGATATACAGTATTAGATTTTTAAACATTTTTCTCATACAAAATACATCTTCTCAGACGAAAAAGAAACATTCAAAGAGGCATAGAATCAGAGGAATAAACATTTTTGAAGAACGAAATCCTAGGGGTCAAAATCGCGAAGTCGATTTAAACATATGTCAGAAAGCGTTTTTTGAGAATATATGTATTTGTCTATGTATGAATGAATATATATGCACAAGAGCTTATTTAACAACATAAAAATTTTGACCTTTGAAGTTTATGAGATTTATAAGCTTTAGTCAAATATTGGCATCTAATAAGTAGTAAACCATTTAATTAAGTTTGATAGATGTTACATTTTCAAAAAAAATTTTTTTGTCGGTATAGGTTCACAAAACGCTCCCTACCCGATTAGCTGGGTATTTCGGGATGTTTTATGACTGCATACGTCTTTGAAGTTATTGATTTCTAAATTATAGTATTAGGTTTTTAATTGGATGCAATAGACCTCGCTTCTTGAATAAAAAAGAGCATGACTTGGATTTCTATAAAACTGTAATACAATTATCTTTCAATTGCTTCGCTCCAGATTTGATTTCCAAATACCCGTTCTTCGGGGATCTCTGCTTAATTAAAGAAACACCCTTGCCAAATTACAAGCCTGTAAGTCTAATAGCTTAGAAATGGAAATTTTTATATCTGAAACACACACTCGTACACTCCCCGACCCCTTTTAAGAGTCAATTTCCAGTAAAATCGTTCTTAATGGATCACTGCTGAACCAAAAAAACATTCTTACCAAAATTTCCGAGTCTAGTAGTTTCGAAGATCTCGTAATGAGTGTGTGGGTAAGTTATTTTCTTCTACATATATATAAAGCTGTAAAATAGTTGCTCATATATTTGTAAAGTGTATGGTATACGAAATTTGCAAACAGAGCCAACAAAATAATACAAAACTTTTCAGGTAAAATACATTAATATAATAAATAAAATTATATTTCTTAATTATAAGATACATTTTCATATATTTTACATATTTTAATAACAACAAATTAATTTTTGCTTGAAAATGTCCTCGTTTTAATAAAAATTATCACTATAATTCTTGCAATTATAATACATTTTAGTAACATAATTGCGTTGCTATTAATTCAAAATATTTTACGCAGAATTCTAAGCCATTTGTTTCATAATTTAATACTTTAATTATCATGAAATAATTAATGCAGAATTTCGTATAATTGCAGGACAAGACTCTGCAAAATGTCATATGCAATTAACTGAAATGAGATTCAGCTTAAAATTTACCTCAGTATCCTGTCGTTACAAATATTTCACAAGTATTTCATCTCATGTTTCTAAGCTTTGCGCTGAGGAATTACGGTTGAATCCAAATACAGTATATCTAAACTTACCTAAATACCTAAAGAATTTAATACAAGAGAAGAGTTGAAACATACACACAAAAGCCCTTTTGAAACATAAAATTAAGTATTTCATTCATACTTGACACATTTTTTAAATAATTTTCTTCATATTTTACTACTCACATAGTGGCATATTTTTTTAGAGATAAATACTGAATTTTATAGTTTTAATTTTAGTCGATTTTTAACCCTAAAATATTGAAATAATATTTAGAAGTGAAATCATTGCTTTCAAAAATTTCAAATTAGCTTTGTTGTCATCTAAAAAATTTATATTTGTTTAAACAAAGGAATATGTGTCGAATTTTTCACAAACTTATTGTTTAGTTTATTTAAGTTCTTAAGAAATTTTTGAGAGCCATTCAATTCAGAGCTTTAAAAGAAAACTACTTTTTATGTTAAAATTCGTTCATATAGTGCAGGGATTTTTTATAAACACGACACAAAATTTTCAAAATTTTATTATTATCATGATACTATTACACTAGTTTAAAGTTTATGATTTAAGTATAAAATTGCACCAATGAAACATCATACTATGTTTTACTCTTGAGAAAACTTTTGATTATTACATGAATGAACCTCTATGCGAATCAGTAATTTTCAATATACTCAAGGTGAAAATAAAATATATTCAAAGAAAGATGAAATGCTCTTCATAACTAAAAGATACGACCAAATTTATTGTTCAACTTTCTCAAAATTAAGAGAGTTCAGAATTTAAACGACAGTTTTGCCATTATATTTCTTAATTTTGACTAAATATACTGGTCAACATAGATAAGAAAACAAGATGAAGATCAGTTGTATAAATATACAAATTTAAGGGGATATGTACCTAAACTAACTCTGAAATTAATATAAAATACAAGATGGTCAGTAATTTGAGCACGGGATAAAGAAAATAACTGCCGTAAGTCAACAATTGATGTTCTTTATTGCTTAGGGAATGCAGAATTTCATGAAATTATGTAATCCAGAAAACGTAGAGTAAGCCATGGCTGTACGAAGACATAAAAAGTCATTTTGGCAATGGAATGATTTTACAAAGGGTCAAATTAAAAATGATTTACAAGTAAGTTTACCACGCTACGAAAGGTTATTATTCCACCTGACATTTCCCCATTGCTTTATTAGAATTATCTTCTTGTGACAAAAGTCACTTATTAAAATGCACATATATTTTTGTGTATCAAATTTTACCACATTCTACCTACTTCTTCCTTGTTCCACAGTTTGTCAAACACCAAAATACAGACGTGTGGCACCATGAAGTCAAACTTCTTCACTAGACCGAACTATTCGAGTACAAAAGGTTTTACTTTTCGTATACCATCGATAATACATTTTCCATTGTTAGAGCTTTAGCTAAGGTAAAGATACCATACATTTATTTTAAGATGTATGCATTCGTCCTCATTGTTACTTCCTTATAATTGTGTCAACACTAATCATTACGATTGCCATTGCAACAGGCAGATTGTCATAATTAAAAGTTAAAAGGAATTAATTATCTTTAGTCTTGTAATTGGTGAGTATTGAATTTGTTTTGTGAATGAGGTCGATCCAGTTTTAATAAATAGACTGTCTAGGAAATCCAAATAGCTGTATTAATCAGAATGTGAATAGGTATATTTTACCTGTAGTGTCCCTTGTAGTGTAGTGTATATTACCTACAGCTAAACCAGATGATGATAATATGCTGTAACCATTGTGGCAATGTAGTAGCAGTTGGTGAAATATTTTTTTTAAAAAAATTGAATTGGCTACGTGTAATGTAGATTTATTTCGTCGAAGTCATCAAAACATTTGTGAAAGCACATAAAATGTATGGGACTGTACGCAATGCAATCGGAGAAAGCTTCATCAGTTATTTATTGTAATAAGCTACTAGCCTTTCTACATTTTATGACTTCAAAAATAGATATTTCAATATAAAAATATATATTGAAAAAACACATTTTTTTTAATATTTGTTTTCGTCTTTTCCTAACGGGTAAAAGTTATAAGACCAACATTGTACATACAATATCTCTAAAATACTTTTTGTGTCAAAAAATTTTAAATTTGGTTGCTTGATATTTTGATATTTAAGTGAAAACTGCCTGTAATAAGTGAAACTTTCTGAACACATCGAAATAATTTAAAATATATTAAGTGTAGTAATTTAAGGAATCAGAGGATTTGTTCAAGTTTTGCAGACATATGTATATGACATATACATATGTCTAGGACATATGTTTAGGGCATATCATATTGATTGAAATATATTATTTTGTGCCTTATATCTATTTAAATAATTATTTCTGATGCTTATTACCCAATATTAATGTTCATTTATATTACACATGTAATTTAGGCATACTGATAGAATTTTTGATTCAATTTGTCTAATTATTTGTACGATTTACATCTTTGAAAAAAAGTTTTTTTTTTTCTTATTTTCAGCTTTTTTTGCAGAAAAGAAAACATATAAATCTTATATTTCTATTGATTAAGTTACACGGCGAAAAAATCAAATTATATCTATCTGCTAAATGAGAAGAAAAACAATATCAACGTATATTCAAATAAGAAAAAAATTATATAAGATCAGTATTCAAAAATATTAAGCAAAAAAAAATTAAATAAAAATAAATAAATAACTTGAATCCCTTTTTAATGTTTATGTTTTATCAAGTACAAAAAAAGAAAGAAGAAAAAATATCATAACCCGGAAGCAAAATTTTTCTGCTCTTAAATTCCCAAAGTATCTGCAGTAAGAGAGAAAAAAGTGAAATTGATCAGTACGCAAGAAGAGCTGGATTTTTATAGTTTCGATAAAAACGAATAATTTTTTTTTTAAGTTAAGTGTTCGGGCCTCGAAAACAAGAACAACTGACAGTTGTTTTTAGCCGGAGGAATATTGGTTGATTTTTAATGAAGAGGATACTTTGTTTTTGGAATGGTGAAAGAAGTTCTTATAATGAGAGAACATTTATAAAAGAAAGTGGTGTATTTACAAAATCATTTTGATAAGTTTAATTGAAAATACAAATATCTCAGCTTTGGAACCGAAAATTATATGAAAGTAAAAATTAGATATAGGGATTTATTTTTATTTATGTCACTGTACATTTTTAATGGAAGGTATAAAACAGTTTATGTGTGTGATAATGGAATGAATAATGAAAATAACAAAACTATTCCGTACAGATTCAAGTTTTTAAATAATTAATAGTACATACTAACGTATGAGTGAAAGATAAAATATTTTTGTTTTGATGAAACAAAACAGCGCTTTATACATATTTTTAACAGTTTGAAGAATGTTATTTTCCATTAACTGGATGATCATTTTTAAAATAAATTATACTTTTATTCGAAAGAAAAAATACTGTGATGAACTTGGAAAAAATTGTCCATGTTAGGTGTCTGGAAAACATTCATAAATTTGCTAAATATACAAAGTACAATTTAAATGTAAAAACAATAATTTTAAAATAACTTTTTATACTCATTAAAAATTTAATCCAAAAAATAAGTTACCGTTAAATATTATCAAAAAATGACAATGTTAATTGTAGCTTAATCATGATAAATATTTATTAATGCTTTAAAATAAGAAAAAAGTAAATTTTTATGAGAATTTTAAATTTCTTACAAAAAAAAACACATATTTAACTACAAGGTAACTGCAACTAAATATATTTTAGCATATTTCATGAATATATTTTATCCTAAAAGTAATTGAATAATAAATATTTATGATAGACATTTTTGTAATACTATATATTTTGCCAAGTATATTTAATATAGTTATGCATTTGCAACGATTATCAAAAAAGCTTTTTTCTTAAATATGAGAATTATATAAAGAAACGAAAAAAATTAGTAATTAGTGTATACCATTTTCAAAAGATAAATCAACATATTTGGGGGGCGTTGAAAAAATAACTGTTCACACATAATCTTATAAATACCCCAATAGTCTCATTTTTCATTTTTAAAAAAAAATGTATTATTTTTTATGCATGATTACACGTTCAATAAGGTACGTTTTTCATAATTAATGGATGCTACAATCTATTGATATATATAATTCTCTTTTTTACAAAGGTTAAAAATGCAAAGAAGAAAAGTAGAAGCATTTGTAACGTACATCATTATA
This sequence comes from Trichonephila clavata, assembly GCA_019973975.1. Classification (NCBI taxonomy): domain Eukaryota; kingdom Metazoa; phylum Arthropoda; class Arachnida; order Araneae; family Nephilidae; genus Trichonephila; species Trichonephila clavata. The sequence goes on from BMAO01015712.1 coordinate 103,160, forward strand.
AAAAAATTTTTTCTCTCAAGCAGATTTTTTACATACAATTATTTATTTCCCTGTATAAAAAATAACTTGTCATGTAAACTAGATTTATGTTAGTACTTAACAGTTATGTAAAATATCCTTTTTTGCCTTTATTATATTGTTAAGATGCAATTGTTTTTGGTAATATAAAATTCATGTTATTTAATATCCTGCTGATACTTTTTTCTGTTATATATTTTACAATTAAATTAACTTACCATGTTAATACTTAACCTTTGTTTTTTTTTAATTTATCGAAGAGAAATTACATGAAAGTAAGGCACATTTTAATTCAAGTTAGTAAATAACATGATGCAATCAAAACTTCCAGAATGAAAGAGAATTAATACTTCACATATTTCTTTATTTCAAACTTTTTTTAAAAAAATGGCAGTGTAAATAATATTTTCTTTCTCAGGTTATTTTAAGCTTTAATATTGCTTGCACCACTTTATCAGAAAACAGAATATGCCTTTCAAATCATTCCCGTAAGTATAGTTAAAAATATTTCTTTAGACTTCCACTACTCAATTGTTTACTCCTCTAACAATTCATATCTTCGATAACAGTATTTTTTTCTTCTTCAAACGGTGTAGGACTGAGGAAAACTTCTAAAAATCCTCAGGGGGAATCTATTTCAAAGAACTGTAATGCAAGAAAATCAATTTTTAATGGGTTGAAAGCGTTACAGGGAGTTTTAGTTTTCGTACGGTGTTTTTCTCCTCTTACACTCAAGAAATTAATTATAAATTGTTCATGTTATATTGGATCCCATTCTTATTTCAGTAAATTACATTCGATGAATTCAATCCGCTTAAAAAATTAACCAGCATGGTCGGGTTTTTTATACATATCCTTGTGTAATTTTAATGAGATGGATTTAACTTAAGTGTCAGGGAGATTTTATTTAAATGAATAGGAGAAGAAAATTAAATTAAAAAGAATGTATGCTTCAAAGGAACTGTCTGAAACTAATGCCCTTTTTTGTGGAGGTAAAAAAATTATTTTTTTAGAAGTTCACCTTCCTTTCCTTTTTTTACGATCAATTGCTTACTAGAGGAAAAACATCTTATAGCGGATATTAGCTGATAACGAAATAGATTTGGGGCGTAAAAAACATCCACTAAATTAATATTTGATCAATGTAGAGGAAAAAATAATTTAATATATAGATGTCTTGCATTTTTACCTGTTAACAAATTTATTATTTGTGACTACATTTTTATTAAATTCATTCAAATTCTGAAATGCAAGTAATAATATAAATTTCTTCAGATATTTAAAGAATTGCTCATCATTGAGTGGCTACTTCTCTTCACTGGGGTAAAAATTGATACTGGAACGAAAATACTTACCTATAATTGCTCGGGAAATTATTATACTCGCCTTGTGTTTTTTTTTTCAATATAATTCAGTTGTACATTTGATACAATTTTGAGCAAAAAAAGGAAGTATTCATTAAACAAAACTTTATATTACATAATATCCAATTGAAAATTTGCGTGTGCAGACAGGTATATAATAATGATAATAAAATATTCACATTCAGAAATTAAGACAGAATTTTAGGCAAAATCAAAATGTATTAAATATTATATTAAATATTAAATTCATTGTTATTAATTTGCAAATTTAAAAAAATAATAATGATATATACTTTATGTAAAAAAAAAAAATTCGCACAGGATTCCGAATCTTTCTATTGATTGAAGTTCTCAAATAGGATATTTTATTTTATTTATAAATTTATTGTTCAAAAAATTGCAATAAGACACTTAGTGGCACCTTTTTATGATTCTATAAAGGAAATTCAAACCTTTATTTTGATATATTGTATCTATTAATTTTGCATTAAAGGGACATGAACATTTTTTTATACAAAACATTAAAGGGACATGATTATTTTTATATATATTTTTATATGAACATGAATTTATATAAAAGTCTTTCGTTTAATGATTTTTTATAATTTTTTTGCTTATAACTAATTTATATAGATTACGTAAGACAGAGTTAGTTCTCAAGATAGTACAAAACACTTACTATACTCCTCCTACAGTAATTGACGTACACACATGAAATTAGATTTTACAAATACGTCAAGCTATGTATAACAAAAGTCGGTATTGGTATACTGCTAGCGTGATTGATATGCATCAAATACCTTTTTTTCTTAATGCTTAATGAAAATTCCTTTGAAAATATGTAAATTCAATTATTATTTTTTAAAATAAGTATTGTTTTGATTCAAAAATGCATACTAGCTATTGTTACAAGTACTGTAAACAATAGGTAAAAATAATTCAAAGCATTAGGTGCAATGGAAGAAAGCGTTAGCATTTTAAAAGAAAATAAATGGTCAATTTTTTTTTCTTTCTGAGATAAATCCGCTTATTTATAAAATTCTTATTTGCCATTGGATGTGAATAAAATCATCATAAAAGTAATCATAATTCTAATTTTCTTTTTAACTTAAAGCTTTCAAATTTGGTGAGATTATTGGAAATTATATAAAAAAAGTGTATACTTAAAAGAATTTATTTTAATTTTTGACCAATTTTTGTCAAATGAATCGTACCCTTAACAAGAAACTAATATTTCAAAGTATGCAATTTGTTCTTTCCATTCTGTCTGGTAACTTTGCGAAAATAGTTTCGAATACTGAAATTGGTACAATTTACTACTGTGCTTGTCTTTAATATTTTGCATTCTGAGCATAAAGAATTATGTAGCTTTTATGATTTATTTTGTATAAATTTTGGAATATAATATCAATTACAGAAATAATTGCTTTCTTTTTCAGGATGTAAATTAAATAATTTTAATAATCAATATTTGTTACTCCTTTACGCAAGTTATAAACAACTAAAGAGATCAAACGAAAACAAAGTGTTTTCCTTAAATATATAGGGAAAGGGAGAAATAATCGTCATAAATAAGTTTTATATTTCCCAAAAAAATCAAATCGCCTATTTTCTAATTATAACTAACGTATTTAATTTTTGTTGATGAAGTTAAATAGATACAAATAAGAAAAAAACACTCAAATTTTGAATAACACAATAAAAAATGTGCAGAAATTACTGTATGGAATTTATTATGTTAGGAATATTATGTACGTCATTAAAAGGTTGATCGCATATTTTGCCTTGCAGAATAAATTCAATAATGTTGAAAATAAAATAAACAATTTTTTTACTGAAAAAAAGTTTTTAAACTCCATAACTTCATATCTCATTTGAAAAATCTAACCAATTTAATTTGAGAGACAAAAAAGCATGTGCAAATTGTAAAGTATAAATATAAATTTCTGCTTGATTGATAGTTTGTAAAATTCGATCTTCGAAGCACCAAAGGGTTATCGGTAAATGAATGCCAAATTTTAAACCCCGGTTGAGTAAAGAGGGCCACATCTGAGCATGCAACCGACTCTTCTAAATGATTATCTACAGCAGGCATGTTAAACTCAAATGATATTACGGGGCACATGTCCTATTTTACTATAAGTTGGGGGCCGCATGTTTTAAATCTTCATAAATAAAAAAATACGATTTTTATTATGCATTTATTTGACTCAATATAAAGCTCAAAGTATTATAAATTATACATGCACAATCATTTTATATATTTCATGTTATTTTTCATACTTAAACTATAAATATTATATATTTTTATAGAAAAAATAAATAAAACTTTTTATGAAAAATTTATTTTAACATTATTTTTTTGAAAATATTTGACATCTTTTCTTTCACAAAGCAAGTGATCCAGATTTAAAATATTCTGCTTATGCAATTTTTAAAACTGACGATGGATATGTTGATTGGGTTTAATCTTAATGTTTTTCTTTTTTCTGAATTTTCCCTATTTTTCATTAAAGAAAAAAAATTGCCCGCATAAATAAGTACTTCCAAACATGGCCATTATTCACATAGCAAGTGATACATTTTAGGAAACCGTTCGATTGATAAATATGTATAAATATCAAGAATTCAAACTTTCATAAATTTTTGCTTCCACAAAGAATCGCATTGAATTTCAGTTAGTAATTTCATTTTTAAGCTTTCATCAACAACTTCAATATTGATATATAGAGGAAAAGTGTGAAATTGCAACTCACAACTTTTAAAATTAGAAAATCTGCAATCTATATATAATTCCGTTCCTAACAATTTAATTTAAAGAACACATCCAGAAAATTTTAACTTAAGGGATTTGATAAATTTTAAGTCAAAGTGAGACAAGTTTTTTTTTTTCTTTTTGCATTTATTATCGACAAAGTAATAATTTTTAATATTATCAATATAGTTGTAACAACATTATTTTTGCTTTGAAGTTTAACATTAAGTAGATTAAAATGACTTGTAATATCAACTGAGAATGCCAGCTCCTTTATCCATTGCCATTTTTAATTCAGCACATTCATAACTTTTGTTTCCAAGAAAATTATAATTTCCTCCAGAAATTTGAAAAACTTTTTTTAAAATTAATCATTTGAGAGTCACTAAACTTCCATACAATAAGGTAGGTCTCGGTGTATTCACTTTCTATATCTTCCAGAAGTGAAGCAAATTGATGATGATCAAGTATTATGTTCTCGAATATAATTCACAATGTTGATGACCATTTTTAAAACATATCCTTTAGTTAAAACTTTCGATTACAGTATTTGCTGGTGAATATGAAATGCTTAAATTATTTCTTTCCATGTAGTTTGCATGCATCTTTAAATCTTGCAACAACTCCTTCAGTAATTCCGGTCATGATATGTACACCATCATACAAGTCAAATAAACTTTCCCAATGCTAACATATATTTCTCCAAAACATCTATAAGCACAATCAAACTCTTAGCTCTAGTGGTTGTGTTGAGAATATGAATGATTTTTCCAAAATTTCTTCGCTTACTTTTAAATTAACGTCGCATTCTTGAATAAAAACGACCAGCTGAGCAAAATTTTGAATATATGTTCTTTCATCCATAGTGCAATAAAGTATGTTTGAAATGTTGAAATTGTTGAATTATGTTGATTTCACAAACTCCCGTCTATTTCATCAACTCTACTAGCTACAATATTTCACCTTAAGCTTATACTTTCAGTTTGGTTTGCTTGTGCTGGACACAATACTTCCGTAGTTTTAAACAAACATTCTCTATTAAATTCCTTTTCAGTAAATAATTTCCATCTGCTTCAGTGATTAAATGTGATAGTTTATAACTTTTACCGAAGCTGTATTGTCTAACAAACAGATGAGTATACATGATTGTTTTTGAATAAATAATTTCAAATCGTACAATTTGTCTTCACAAAGTTTTGCAAAGCATTGGTCATATATATAGTTTGCTTCATGATTTGTGTCATTGTGCCTTTTAAGATTATGTTCCTTAGCAACTGAAATACAATTTTTAGATACCAGGCATATTTTTTTTGGACACAGAATATATTGCAGTTCACATTTTCTAGAAAATTACGATGTTTCTCTTGAATTGATTTTTCTTTAATCATTGTTTAAATTTTATTATATTTTTATTTGATAACTTTTTAGTTAACTATGAATAAAAAAATCAAGTTTCATTTGCAAACGAATAAGTATACAATGCCCCTTATATTAACCATGTTGAATATTTTTTCAAACTTTAAAAAACTCTCATGGCCTTTTGCTGATTGGATACTCCTAACAGAGAAGGAGAAAGAGAAACAAAAGTTGCGCAATCGAAGAATCGATGTACCATCCATTATTAAGAATATGCATAATGTGGGACGGCGTCTAGGGGAAGGTTCGATTTTAATGTTAAAATAAGCACGCAGAGTTAAAATAACCTAATTTATTAAAAAACAAAACTAAAACATTTACTATCTACAAGGGGTTTTAAATAATTCGAGATAGCACCATACTAATTCCGAAAACACGTACTCTTTCTCAAAACAACGGAGAGAGCGATTTCCTCTGACCTGCCTTCGTTCAAGCTTTGGTGCAACTCCCAGTTTTTCTTTTCTGCCACCTCATAAATACATGACCTCATCGTATTGCGCAGCTAAAACTCACGTGTTTCTATTAGTGGTGCCATCTCTTACAATAAAAATCAAAAGAAGTAAAAGAAAACTTGCATTCCTTTCCTAAAATAATGCATTTCAGAATTTCCTAAAAATGAATTTATTACACGAAAACTAAATAAAAACATTTAATAAAGTATGAAGAAATATTTTTAATCTAAAAAGGCAATTTCTACTACCAAAGAGGATTTCTTTTAAAACAAGAATAGGTTACATGCATATATATATACATATATATATATATAACGATGATGACGGATTTAGTAAAGATTACGATGAATTTAGTAAAGGATTTTTCACATCGTGGCCGGTGTTGGTTTTTACGTATAGGGTTACTATTTATGATGGTTCATGATGCCTTTTCATTATTATGGAGGAGGCAGTCTTGGAAAAGTTATTCTTCCTTATTAAACACTTAACATGAAGACACATAGATGGACGTACTCACAAATAGACATACACACACAACACAATACACAAACACTAGCTGCGGCCAACTACATGATGCTAACAGGAGACAAGAGAGCGCGTAACCATCTGCTCCGATTTTTTACACTGGTGGTGAAGGTCGTACGACTCATTTGTAACAGGAGTCGTGATTGGATGCAAATGCGCCTGAGCAGTTAGATTAAGATTACGATTATGCGCGCGAGCAATTAGGAAGATTAAGATTATAACGGTCTTGGGCGAAAGAACTAGGAAATAATTTAACGGGGTAAAGTTAAAGAGAGTTAGAAGAAGTCATTAAATATATATATAAGATTCACGTCAAATAAATTTCAAAATGAGAAAACTCTAAAATACTGATATTTAAAATTTTTAAAAAATAATCGGTCGGCTACATGTGGCCCGCGGGCCATGTGTTTGACACTCCTGAAATATAGAATAAGTACTTACTGTCCGATATTAACCATTGAGGATTTATGTAAAGGGAATGTTGCCTATGAAACTTGTGGCTTTGTATCAGTCACATTTTCTGAAAATAATGCCTTAATTATCGTTATATGTATTAAATAATAAAAAAGAATATTCAATAATGAAACCCTCAATTCTTATTTTTTTAAAAATTACAGAAATTTCAGAATTTGAATAGAAATTAAGCCTAAGACTCCTTCAATTATGTAAATAAGGATGTTTGAATAATATATAAATTACCCCTTAAAAAATATTACAACTATTACTTCCATTTTTCAAAAGCAATGACATTTTTTAATGATCCGTAATAGAAACGCGATATTAAGTTATAGAACATGAATGTGTGTACCTTTGACGTTTTTCAGGAAATAAAACAATTATGCACTTTGCTTTTTGTAAAAAATGCAACACTATGAAGGAATTATCAGAATTAAATGAACTTTGTAGAAAATACCAATTATAGGATGTTATGTGAAATAGAAAGGTTTCAGAGCCCCCGCGCATGCATGGCGTGCGCAGCACCCTCTGAACTGATGCTGAAAGCGTATACGTAGAGGGATGTTGGGGAAAGTTGAAAATTGTTCATGATTATTTGTTAGTGGCGAACGTTTAGTGAGACCGACACTTGAGTATGCGTCCACGTCGAAATAAGAAGAAATTCCAACAACTTACGGAGTTTGAAAGAGGAAGGATTATCGGTCTTCGAGATCCATGATTTTCCTATCGCGCAATAGGAGCTAGTGTACAGCGGAACAGTTCCACAGTGATGAGAGTTTGGAAGCAGTAGGTCAAAGAGTACCGAACAACTCAAAAAAACTGGAAGTGGACGACGGAAGGTGATGTTAGCACTCGACGATCGACACTTGCTCCGAATGGCGGTGAATGACCGTACAACTTCCTCCAGGCAGTTGACAGCAGCACGTTGGTCTGCTGCTACAGGTGTACTAATGTCGGTTTTGTCAATTCGTTACCGTCTACTACAACGTGGATTGCGTGAATGGGTTCCTTTATACAGGATCCCTCACGGCAAGACATCTATGGCTGCGTCTGCGTCTGCACAGAGCCTGGCAAGCTGATTGGCAACAAGTTGTCCTTTCAGATGAATCACGCTTCAATTTGTGGGACCATGATGGCCGCATTCGTGTTAGACGCTATGCCGGTGAACGCTGCCTTCCAGAATGCGTTTTCGAACGGCAGAATGATCTAACACTCGGAGTTATGGTTTGGGGTGTGATTTTGTATTATAGACGATCCAATTTGCTACTAATTGAGGGTAATCTCAATAGCAACAGGTACGTCCATGAAGTGCTACAGCCCGAAGTCTTTTTCTTCCTTCAAGGCATCCCTGGAGCTATATTTCAGCAGGATAATGCACGCCCACATGTTGCAAAGACTGTTCGAGACTTCTGTTCAGCCCAACATATGCAACTTCTTTGGCCTGCTTATTCACTGGATATGTCGCCTATTGGGCATGTGTGGGATTTGGTTATTCGGCGTCTCGCTCGTGATCCGCGTCCGGTAGCTTCAAAAGACGAACTTTTGATGGATGAAATATGGAATTCTCTTCCACAAGCCGACATTCAAAATCTGTTTGACTCCATTCTATGTCGTATACCAGAACTTATTGCAGCTCATGGTCGCTACACCAAATACTGATTTCGGACTCTTAATATTGTTTTTTGCTTTGAAAATTTCGTCATTTATTTGTACTAATACAAGTCGTTTGTGCAATAAATTTCCTTTTATTCTGATGATTCTTTCATGGTGTTGCATTTTTTACAAACAGCAGTATATATGTATATTGGTTTCGACCAAGTACATTTTAATTTGCAAAGAATGTCAAATGAACCCAAATATCTTAAGGCAAAAATTCGTACGACTTAGTTTTTGGGGATTTTTTTTTTTTTTTGTACTTTATGAAATATTCTTTATAAAGGTAAAGATGTAATCCAAAAAAAAAGTATTTGCATAAACTTATAGTGATTTTTTTATTATTATTATATGAATTGAATGGAATGCATATAAAAATGTTAACATATTCGTTCCGTTCCTTTAATTAGTTTTAAAGAAAAATTTGTTTACTTTATTTATGAAAATTAGAGTAAAAAAATTACAAATATGAAAAACATTTCTGTATATATTTTTTGTTTTCTAATTTTAGTTCTTGTTTAAATGCCTTCAATTATATAGACGTTTTGGTATAATCGAATATATTTTTTTAAAAAAGCTGCTCAATTTTAAATAAAAGAAATTTTAATCATATTCCTATAAATAAAAATGTTTTTTTTTCAAGTTATTAGAAACATTTTTCTTTAAAGTGTGAAAAAAATATCAAATCGTATTAATCTGCACAATTTTTCACTTTATTCATAATAATAAATGGAAGTCTTTAAAAAATGCTTAATTATTACGTTAAATATTAATCTGACTTTTTATTCTAAACTAATTTTATTGTTGTAATTAGCCTTGAGGGTATTATATAGTATTTTTAATATATATCTTACTTTTAAGAGACTTATAAGAAATTAAATTATGCTAAGCAGATTATTAGTCGCATAATTATTTCAAATCTAAGAAAAAAATACTTTAAATCTGCTCAAAAATATTTCTCGTTTAATTTTTCGCTTTAGTTTATTAATATTAATACTTTTGCAATTATAAGTTTTACTTTTTTTGAAGTTTTACGAAAATGTATTAATTAATATTTTATTTAAATACTTTTTCCCTACTGTGAAAAAAGAAACTTAGGTTTTTAAAATTATTTATTTAGACACTTACTAAATTTATAGAAATTTGAAAAACATTTATATTTGTAGAACTTTTTTCATATACTAAGCCAATTTCTGATATATTTCCGAGGAAGAAAAATATTTATTTTAATAAGATTCAAAAATTTATGAGTTCTTTTTGTAGAGATAAAAAATTTCAAGCATGAAGATTCTTTGGTGTTTTTATTTTTAAATAGTTTGCTTTTTAAAAAATTATATAGATTATAATTAGTTTTAAGAAAATCAGATTTCACAGATAACTTAATTTTATTATAATACTTATAAAATATTAAATGTTCTTTAAAGTTATAACATTTGTATGCTACACTTTTATATATAAATATTTTTATCAAACCTTATATCTATATCTTCCCCTTACGGTGTAATTCTTTCGAAAATTAAACCAAATTTTATATCTGATTGATGCTTAGAATGAAAGTTATACTATCTAGCAATTCGATGGGAATGTATGGATGTAGAGATGTCCTGTGGAGAACGGATGAGAAATTATGGTTTGGGCGAGATTTTTTTAATTTTGCCTGATCTCTTTGCCTCCTGTGTAAGAAATTGTAAAGGTGGATGCCCAGATGGATTTTGTTTAAACAATTCTAGGTTATGATTGACAATATTATGCAATTCTGGCAATATCATACTGGTATTCATACTGCACGACCTGTGCATACGTGATTTGCTAAAATGGATGTTCAGGAATTCTATGGGTCTACTCAAAGCCCAAACTTGAACTCCATAACATTTTTAGGTTAAATTAGAATGTTGAGCAAAGCAAGCTAGCCATGACTTCCAAAATCTGGGACATAGCAAATCGATTTCTCTTCAATAATGTCTTACATTTCTTGCTGCAACTTCTCCAAAACTAGTGAATAATCTTTCTCGGTGAGTTAAATTTGTTATTACTGCAAAGATTGGTCCAAACTATTTATATTTTTTGATTTATTTGCTGGAAAAAGAAAATGTGTGGCATTCGGATAATTTCATTGTCCGAATATTTATTGTAGAAGTATATAGTTCATGTATATAATGTGTGTAAAATGGCTTTATAGTAAATAACTGAATAAGACAAAAAAAAATCTATAGTATTTTTTAAAGAATAAAAATATTTATAATTCAGTAAAGCATTTTATTTGAAGATTTTTTAAATATATTATCCTAATTCTATTCAAATTTTCTTGTATTTAAATATCTATGTGTTATTGGTTTCTAATAAATAAACAAATTTTCCATCAAAACTAAAATTTTTATCAAAAAAATTATTGCATATTGATCTAAATTATAATTTTTCTTTCGGATATATTTTCAGTGATGTATAATTAATAAATTTGCATTAAGCTTACCATTCTTTTCCAAAAAAATAAAGAGATATTTTATTCCAATAAATTTACTATCATTGCAAAGACTTTTTTAATAAAAATATGTACCTGAATATTGAATATGAAATCATTATTCGAGAAATTAAGAAACATCCACTATTTTATGTTGAATGAAGCAAATGCATTTTTAAATCTCCCTTATTCACAGAATTAATACACACACATATGTTTAAATCCATTTAATTACACATATTCTAATTTATTTCCTGCTGAATTACTAAGCAACTATGATGGATTTCGTCTTCAACTTAAGTTACTTAATTAAATTTATTGAGTTACTTATGCAGTGAAAGATAATGAATTAGGATTAGTAATTAATCTTCAGATAGTTCTATTAAATTAGCAATTAACTATGTATACTCCAATAGTTATTGTTAACTTCACTGTAATATTACCTTAATTGAAAAAATAGATATTAGCAATTTATATATTGTTACTGAAGTTGTTTTTCAGGAGCAAAGCAAAAAAATACTGTGTATGGTACTGTATTTTTACTGCACGATGTCTGTCTGCAAAGTAATTAAAACTAGTGTTAAAAAATATTTTTTTACTTACAAATTTTTCAAAATTTATTATTTGTCTCATTTAGTATATCCCCCATTAGTTTCTAAATATCAACCCATTCTTATTTGCCATATCTCAGAAAAATGTTGCAATTTATTTTCTAATAACTTTTTTAATGGCTAAAACATTTTCTTTTTAGTGACATCCACTGACACCATACATTATTTTTGGATAAAAAACTTTTTCTCACAGCTATAAATGGAAAATGCTCCAGTATTGCGATAATCAGTTTCTCAATAAAAATGTCTTTACTTAGAGCGTTGTGTACTAAGGAATATAGTCTTGACGTACTATAATTTTCAGCAGTGGGATATTTTTCGTTCGGAGATATTCCAAAAAATGTCCAGTCTACGTCTTTATTGTTCTTGGTATTATATATAACATTTGGTCACTCAGTCGAGGGACTGACAACAATACGGACTTTTTTCAAATTTTTGTTGGTTCTTGACAGTGTGTCACCCGTCTAAACACACTAGCATCCAATCACTAATTTATGTGACAGATGCTAACAAAGCAAAACAATACCAATTACCTTTATTTGGAAGAAATGTAAATATTGGAGTGGAGAAAATGAACAAAAATCAAGTTTTTGTAACCTCAGGTGTACATTTTTTTCATGACTGTTAATCTATAGTAGTTGTTGTTAATTTCATTGACAACAGCAGGGGGATTTAGCAATATCAAAAGGTCGTTTACCCGATTTGTTGAGGAAGTAGGTATTTAGACGGATGGAAATGGCTTAATTACTGCTTCTTGACGTATTGATGCTCCTCAAAGTGTGATCCAATAACTGTGGAATCAGCTCAAATCTAAAATATTTTGTGTCTAAAAGAAAGTTACATGTCATCCACAGTTACCTGAAGGAGACCCTTTTTAGCTCTTTTGGGATGAAAAAACTATGTACTTAGGTGTCTCATCTCAGATCATTATGACGTAACATGGAACAAAAACTTCCTCTTCTAATATACGAAAGCCACTTCGCAAAGCAGATCTCTATGTAAGACGACCAGTTCTGCATGTCCCTCTGAACCGATGACATAGAAGAGAGCGTTTATACGCGCAAGAGAGTACGTTTCCTCTACCAAACAGAAATGAATTTCTGTGTACACTGATGCATGGTTGTTTGTTTTGTAATCCATTAAGACATTAATATTTCTTCTTTCCTTTGTGATGTGTGCTTCACGCTTACTTTTGTAAGCCTCCGTGTGATTCTTTGTGGTGCACGGGGTTTATAAATGTTCTCATTAAAAAAACTACTGAGTTATCCAGGAAGTCTTTTGGTAAAGAAGATACAACCAATCCAACGTTTTTGAAAGAAGCCAGTTACAGATGTGAAGGAATCATGGTTTAGGTTAGGATCACTTACGACAGCAATACTGACTTGCAATATAAAATATCTGTCAGGTGTGAAATATCAGAACGAGAACATTGGTCAAGAAAAGTTGATTGGTGAAAGGAATTCAATCTAATGAATGGTAACGCGCGACCTCACCTAGCTGGGATTCTTAAGAACTATCGCGATAATTACAGTTTGGAGCAAATGGCTTTGAACCATGATTTTTATCTTCATACATTAATTTAAAACAGCATATTTAGGTCTACCTTGCTAGATGTATATGCTTGCTAGTCCTTTTCCAAGATTTTTACAGATTTACTCGATGCCTGGTCTTCGCTTCCCTTCTCGGTCAGACTAAGTCAATTTGCAGCATGAAAAATTGAAGAATTCCATTACCTTGCAGTGAGCGTGGGAGACGCAGACCTTAATAAAACATATTTTTTAATGTTTTCTCGACATTATACCATAAAAAAACTGTAAGCCACTACTTTTTTTTAAGAATAGATTTTTCTGTTAAGAGTGCGTATTTCGTTGTAATTCATGTTTGTGTGAAAATTTTGCAAATCTCTCTATTACATTTAATAAAATACAGTTGCATATTTCTTTGAAATTTCTTGATTCTATGTTTCATTTTGAAATTAAAAACAAAATCAGATTGTACCCTAACTTTTGGAGGGCAATATAGTTTGTCACCTTCCTTTTGTTTCTCGATCTTCAATAAACTCTTTGTACAGAAGTCTTTTCCATTTCATAAAAACATATTTGTAAGTACTATATTGTTGTTTGGAGCGCTTTCATCAAAATCTTCAAATTTACATGCTGATACCAATTTTAGAACTCAATATTTTGCCGGTAAGTTATATGAAATGCAAGCATGCTTATTTAGGACTGGCGAGACTCTGAGAGATCAATAGAATTATAGAGTTTACTCTGCAAGCTCAGACACATAAAAGGTCATTATTCCCATGCTGCTATTTGATCCGTTCTAAGGAAGCTGAAACGTCAAGCACATTCCTTTATATAGAGACCAAATAGCAAAATTTTTATAACACATTATTTTGTTCAATATTTAAGATGGGCGTATATATATGCCTGAAATAATTAGGGAACATTAAACACTGTTTGAAATTAAAATATTAATATATTTGTATCACAAAAATTTTTAGTACATTTTATCATTGCTGGAACCCCCGATTTTGTAATTATCACACACACACACAATGATATTTTAAAAAACAAACTCTTAACGTTCTTTTAATGTTCACAGCTGAGATCAAAAACATTTCGTGGATAAACTTTTAAAAAGTCATGTAAAACAAATGTAACTTAAGATAAAATATGAAGTGAAAATATGAATATTAAAGAATAAAAGTATTAATAATGTAAGGAGAGAGAAACTTAACCAATATATAAGCATATTAAACAATAAAAAAGTTATGAATTAAACTTCAAAAAAATTTTACTACATTAATATGCACAGAGATAATACAATTAAGAAATATTAGGTGATACAATAGTAACTCACTAATTTAAAGTTTAACCTGTACGTACTGAATATTTCTTAGTTGCATTCAATGAATTATTTCAGATGCAATATTATCAACTACAGAAAATGTAATGCTGAATTAATTTGAAAGAAAATCAACTCTTTTGTTGAAAAAGTAGAATATGTAAATTTTTAGTATTCCTTTTCTTATTTTTTTTTATTTTGAAAACACACTACTTAAAAGAAAATAGCAATGGTATACATAATCATATGTAAATAGAAAAACAATCTTCAACAGTGATAAAACATATATTGGTCCCTATAGGAGTAAAAAAAGTTTTTTTTTTCTAAATTATATCTCTAGTCTCTTAAAGATGATCAGAAAACATATTTCACTTCTAGGTTTTATCAGAATACAGAATCTTTCTTTTGATTTAAAATAAGAACAATAAACAAAGAAGTAAATGCTAACAAAAACTTGAAAAATGCAGAAAATTTTGAAACCAAAAATAATAATTCGCTCCTTTAGCAAAACCCTTGTAAAGCTTCAAAGCAATGCGATCCCCGAAAGAAAATCCAAAACAAATAAATCCTAGCTTAAAA
Source organism: Trichonephila clavata (assembly GCA_019973975.1). NCBI lineage: Eukaryota > Metazoa > Arthropoda > Arachnida > Araneae > Nephilidae > Trichonephila > Trichonephila clavata. Next base: position 118,294 of record BMAO01015712.1, read on the forward strand.
GGGAAAAAATGCACCGTCTGCTTTAAAAGAGGGAGGACGAACTTGATAAAATACAAAAACATTTATAAATCCAAAAATTCCAAATACAAGTCGTCGGTAACGAAAACAAAGTAAGAATGAACCTAGAAAGTCCTAGGTTTTGTTCTTTTTGTTGTAATAGGAGACGCTGAATTTCCTCTTCTTTCTTTTCGCCGGGAACATTGAATATATTTGGATTCAGCAACTAATCTGAAATCAATAGGAGCTTTTCTGCAACCTCACTCATTAAGAGAGAGATAGCGCTCCTTTTATTTTTGTCGGCAAATGGGGAGGGCGATGTGATAGTTCTTCAAAAGTAAAAGATCAGGCAGTTGCCTAATAGGTGTTTTTATGCCGTAATCAGCGGGACCAGATTCAAAGGTGAAAGATATATTCTTAAATCGACGGGATGGGTCATTGAGAGCAGAGGAGTACTTTCGTACGGAAAAGTTCTAATTGAACTATGGCTTCTAATTTATTGATATAATTACTCAAAGTTTAATCTAACTTTAACCTGATGCCAGACACTAGAGCGAAGTAACAAAGTTATAGTTTCTGAATTATTCTCATGAAATTTGCATCATTAAATTAATGTTACAGAATTATCTGAATCAAAAAATTCCTATTTTCTGAACGAATCATTGCAAGACTCTGTCATCTGTTTAGCGTAAAGAATTAAGTTTATTTTTAAATATTAAATAATATATATATATGATAAGAGATTTTTGTTAATTTTAAATAATTATGTTTTTGAAGCAATTGAATATTTACTCAGTAAAATTCTTAAATGACATATGCTGGCATAATATTTGAAACCAAAATTAATTGTATTCGTGCACTTAATTTGAATTACGTTTTTCCACATTAATAAGAAATATGCAACTGATTTTTTACAGTTTTCAATTTGTTTTCTTTTCATTTAGTTACGCTTGTTGAAAGTGTAATTTAAGCAAGGTTTCTTGTGCTCTTCTGTGTGTCAAAACGTTAATTTTGCATTTAAGATCATCTGGGTTGGTTCTGCATAGTTATAAAAACAAATAAAGTATCATTTTATGAATCGTTTGAATTTTTTACAAATTAGTTCAAAAGAAATATATATTGTAAATATTAAAAAGAAGTTTAGTTTAAAGGTAAAATTTAAATAAATTCCATTCTTAATTGCATTTGACATTTTTATTCTATTATTTGTAATACTGATATCTTTGAAGGATTTTAGCTCGAAGATTTATATTTTAATCGTTTTGATAAACCTAAATTTAACTTTTATTACACTTATTAATTTGGGCTTGATTTCATTACTGTTTTCTTTTTATTTAGTAATTCTTGGATCATTTTTTCTATTCATAAAATATTTGTATACTATTTTATTATATGTATGCATATATATTCGTAAATCACTATTATTATTCACACTAACAAGACTTTACTTGGTTGTTTTTCTGATTTTAAAGACCCATAAGGTTGTAAAGTATGCATTTACAGGCAAAATTCAGGTTAATTCAAAAAATTTTCTTCAAAGGTGTTCTGTTACATTAAATTTTATAGAAAAGGCTATCTGTGGAATGCCCAGTAAATGCATAGATTTAATTGATACCTTTTAAAATAGCATTGAAATCATAGTCGTGAATTTGTGATTTAATAGTCTGGATTTCTATTTTTTTAAATTTTTGCTTACATATTTAATAAAGTAGCTAATTTATATAATTAATTGATTTCAATTTAATGATATACATGTTTGTGTAGCTTTCTTTTAAAGTCAAGTCTGTAAACATGTAGCACTTTTATAATTTAAATAATTTTGTAATTTCTTAGAAGAATATTTCTCGGTTGGCGGTATTAGTCATATAAAATATAAAAGGGAATTGCAGAGTAAGCAAAATTAGCCTTTTTGTATTCCTTATCACATAATGTTATAGCTCAGTATAAGAAACTATATCCCCATTAACTAATATGTTTCTAAAAATACAGCCGCTGTCAACAGCAAACAAATTCAGTTTAGATACTTATTTATAGAAGATTAATAACAAAATAAATTTTTCTTCAGTTAATTCCCTTTTGTGACTTAAATGAGTAAACATATCGAAATAAGATATTCAGAACCAAATGTTGCTCTTCAGTTCCCTCTTCTCTATATATTATATAAACTACAAAAAAATTCACATGATTAATTTTCAGTCATCAATGACAAAAGTTTTTTTTTATAAAATAACTTTTCTTTATAATTTTACTCTTATATATAAATCATTTCATTATTGTTATTTCGATAAGATGCCTATCAATTCAAAACCTAAATTAGTAGTTAAAGCTGCTATAATAAAATTAATGCATAGTGAGGTCAGTTTCCTCCGTGAGTGAGTGAATATTGACATCGCTCTGATTAGCAACACGAGGGCTTTTGGCGACGATCCGCGTAATTTTGAACCATGGTCAAGTGACGCGGACGACACCTGAGCTGGCACCCCCTCTCCTAACTACCACACCACACCAAAGGGAGGACGTTTGAGCTCTCGACAGATTTAACGTGCATTGCTCCCCTACACGGCGGATCTTTAGTGGTACTGGGATCGAACTCATGACACGCTAGCCATGATCCGATGCCTAGACCACTTGGCCACCACGGCCTCAGTTTCCTTCGTAAAATGACCTTAGTATCTTTGAAAGCATTAATAAATTAAACTGAAATCTTAGAAAGTTTCATATTTAATATATGTGTCTTTAATGAACAAAATAATTTTATATTTTCCATAAATATTTAATAAAGATTGTTCATAAATTGTGAGTAAAAGTACCTTTGCTTCTGAGCCTAAAATATTTTAATTCGTTTAAATATATCATTTTAACTCATTTTGCATTTTTTTCCCCTTTCAGCTCAATTTTCTTAAATATTTACTGATGGAATACATGTCAAAGAAAATGTATAGTGATCAATAAAAAAAACTAGATATATTTTCTGTCGTATTCCGTAGTAATTTTCAAATCATTATGCCACGTACTTGCGTATTTTGTTTAAATTACAGGGTAATTAGTTTCGACCAAAATAACAATTTTTAATAAAATGTGGTGTTGAAATATAGTTTTGCTCACTAATAATTCAGAAAGAGGGTTTTACTTTACTAAAAACATTTGTGCATCATACAAATATAAGGTAACCGTTAAGAATGTAAAATCCTTTTGTGAAAAAGAAATACATTTTCTCCAGAATTTTCAAATAAAAAGGGCGTAAAATGCCATTGGAATTTGAATATCATGTTGGTACCTATAGAATGCTTCTTCTTACATTATAATAAGGTAGATCTTTATTTAAAATTCGTTAATACGCTTAAAATAAAGTACTTCATTTTTCCTCACTTTAAAAAAAAAGTTGCAGATTTGAAAAAAGAATTGAATAGAAATCGGTGACTTCCCAACACATTCGTAAATAAAATAGTTTGGTGAATATAATATTTAATGTTTTTTTCTTTCCTATTTTTCCAATAAATATGAATAATCTTATTTATTATTGAGATAAGGGTTTCATAAATTATTTATAGTTAAAAGTATAAAAATTCCCTTTAGGAAGAGGTCAATTTAATTATTTTTTTTAAATTGTTAGTTATTGTTTTAAGTACCTGATAACAGGAACTTTGAAACATCATTAATAAAACAAAGATGTAACTGCACCACCTTTTGAATCATTTAATGATTTTCAAAATGTGAAGAAACATTTATGCGTTCCTTAAATTTTAAATTAAAATCGTTTTTCAGGGATTATAGCAATGGAAATGAACACATGGATTAAAGCAATTTTCATCCAAACTTAGCAGTCACATAAAGGGATGTAAAGGATAGGAGATGTACTGTTGAAATGTGTTTGACAAAATTTAATAAAATGCAAAGAAAAGAAAATGAATTTGACTTGTGGCTGACCCTTCGCAGACTATTTAACGCACTACAAATACCGACAATGTAAAAAGCGTGCCGTAAATCTTTAAATTTGGGTATTTGAATACATTGTAAAATATTTAGGAGGGGGATATGTAATAAGAATAAGAAAAGGGTCTACACCTTTTTTAAGATTTTTCATTAAAACTATTGATTTTCAATTAAACAAAAATTAAATAATTCCCTGTTCAAATAACGAATGAAAGCTAAAATATTAATTAATATTTTCAGTAAAAACCTAACGTGGGAAAAATAAATGCCTGCATTCCAATGTTTCGCATACAAAACATTTATGGTGTAGTAAATTGAAAATTAAAAGTACAAAAAATAACCCTTTTCTAATATAATTAGAACAACAAATTATAATACTCCAAAAACAATTTCATTTTAAATACATGTACAGTTGTTGAACTTTAATATGATACATAATTCAAGAAAGAACACATCATTAGAGAAAAAAACAATAACTACCTACCCAAACAACTATGAGAGAAAACTCGAATCAAGGAATATTGCTAAATATATTTTGAGTGTTTATGTTAATAAATAAATATATTCAGTGAAGGATGTCATTATTGATATTTTAAATTCATATATTTCCGCATTATAAGTCATAATATTTTTCTTTTTAACTAATTTAAAATATTTTTACTTAAAAAAACATGAGTAATCTTTTCACACTCAGGATAATCTTACAGCTTACATTTTCTCAAGTAGATGCAAAATTCATGATAAGTTATACATTATTGTTTTATCATCAGCAGAGTCATGGCAATAGATTTAATGTTTTTGTAACAGAGAACAAAATGAAAAAACTCTGAGTAGACTCTGATGCAAAACTTGATTAAAGTTTCATTTACAGCTTATAAGTATTTTATTATGAATATTTTAGAGAAAGAAGTTTATGTATAACATTTTCATTTTAACGTTCTAATAGCGTGTTTGAATATCATTTTTAAAATTTTCGCATTGAAACATAATGGCAGTAAATAGAATTCTTGTAATAGAAAATGTTTTGAGAAATTACAATTTCTTTATGACAAAAACATTTTAAGAAATTAATGATAGAAATTGTGTAATTCTAGATATCTTCAGAGCTTTCAGGTTAACATAACAACAATTTAAAAGCATGATAAACATATTTTAATGAATATAAATCTACTCTAAATAATTTTTTAATGAAGAATTTTTAAATGAACATCCTGCTAAATTTTTTCCGATGATTATAATTACTAAATTTAGAATGTGCATTAAATCTTAAAGAATTATATATCAGCTATTATTTCTTATATAAGCAATCATTTAAAAGAAATACTTTTTATTAGAAATGCTGAATAATTCACACTAAACAATGCAATAATTTCCATTTCTTTTATCACCAGAGCTTTAAAAAATTCTTAAAGGAATGATTGTTGAAGTACATTTGAAACTTACATTGCGAGCTTGTAGCTTATGTTGTCGCGTCGCGGGTTCGAAACTCAGTGCAGCTGAACATCCCCCGTTGAATGAATCTGATGTACGTAAAATCCGTCAAGGTTTAACGCTTGTATGCATGGCGGGGAAGTTTGAAGGAAGTGACAATTTAGGTGTCATCCTCGTCATTTAACCATGGCTCAAAATTATGAGGCCAGTTACCTATAGCCTTGCGTTGCATCATAGTGGGCGTAAATCAAATTTGAAACTTACACTCTTCATTAGAAAATGGCTTTGTAGTTTGATTTTTTTTTCAAGCAACCTTAGAAACTTTAAAAGAAACTTGATTTTTTCATCTTGTAGATAATAATGATACATTTTGGTAGATACTTCTTTTTTAAATTCAAACGCTTTATTATACATTATTTTTATTTTCTGCCTTTGAAAATATCAAATTACTGAGTTTGAAATCACAAAAAAATTTTGAAAATATTAAAATATTGTATGATTTTTTTTAAATATTTGAGATTATTAAGAAACATTAATTATAACCGTTTCACTTAGAAAAAACGTAACTCTTTCTTATATTCTTCTTTTAAAAATTTCTAAAAATAGATTAAACTTTTGACACCAGAATCAATTATGAAGATTTTTTAAAATCTTTTTAAGTCTATTTAAGTAAATTAATCCAAGTCAATTTCGTGAATTTATAGGTCATAGTGTGTAACGAAAGCAAATGACACTTTTGTATTGTGGAAATCGGTACTAAGCAATAAAAAACACATCGTGAGCTCAGATAGTACTAAATAACAAAGAAGTTTTTTTTTAAATTGAAACAAAATATACCCTGTATGTTGAAATGTAAATATCTATATTTATTTGTAATACCAAATAAATTTTTATGGATTCTGGATTCAGAAAAGAAACATGTACTTTTCTAAAAAAATAGATAAAAATATACTTCACATGAAAATATTTACTTATTTTTAGCTGTAACAAGGTTTAATTGATCGGCATATGACCGGTTTGAAAACAGAAATTACGTAACTTATTTTATAAGTTCAAAATAACAATAAAAATGAAAGGTGAATGCAATCCTTTTTCTTAAAAATTGAAGTCTCCTTAATTTTTTAAATATATTTTTTTCGATTTTATACCTCAATCATTTGGTGAAATAATCCAAATAAAATGCTTAAGTTGAAATATTTCTTTGTTTAGTTTTAATGTAGATTCAATCAGTTGAAAATTATTGCATTGGTATTTTCAAATTTAAGCAAATGTTCTTTTTATGTGAACAGAGCGTATTTATCGCAGTGCTACAGCCATCTTGTGAACAGTTTTCGAACTAAGGAGTCATTGCTTGAAAAATCACAAAAAAAATTATTTAAAGAGGCTTACACAGTTTTACCCTTTCAATTAAAAGTGCGATCTTAATGAATTAAAACGGAAATAATATAAATAATTTCCATTAATTAAACCTATTTAGTTTTAAATGTTGCATAAATCAATAAACGTTACCGAAAAAAATTTAAAATTCGAATTGGTTCAATAACGTAACATTTAGAGGAAAGTTAAGTATTAAAAATTTGAAAGTAGTTTGAAATTTTTAAATTTTTAGAACAAAAGGTAATAAATCCTTTATTTTTAGTTCCATGGGAATTAGTTTCATGTTTAAGTTTATTTTTAAATTCATAGATATTTTGAATAAAAATAAATATAAAATGTATACATTCTTATTTTTTATACAAAACCAAACCGTCATAAAAACTGGATTTTTTTTAAAAAATTAAAAATTTGTTCTTTTTGGACGAATAGGCTTAAGAGAATCTTGTCAACAAATTACGAATTGGTGAGCTGAAACCCAAAATGCAATTTATCAAATATCATCAATTTATACAAGCACACAGGAAGAGAAAAATTTATGCAAAAGCTTCAGAGGACGCATTACACATTTAAATTGATTTACAAACAAACAGCATACATCACTCGATCTGTGCTCTGCTTTCACTCAACAAGATTATCGTAATTTCGACAAACTCGTTGAAAGGGAAAATACTTTTATATATGTTTACATATCACCAACAAAAATATTGATTCGAATTTTTCGCATCGAAATCCAAGAAATCAACACTTATGAGAAAAATATTTAAATTTATTGATTTTGGCAAAAGATCGGAGTTGCATCAATTTGCTGAGGAATTTTATTCCATAAGACTCTAAATAGATTTATTTACAGTCATTCATTTGAATAACATTACATCTCGTTCTACAACACAAACAAATAACCAGTAGATAAGATGGAAGGAAAAGAAAAATAAATAAATGAACGATATATGCGTACTAAGACCGGATTTTGCGAAAATACTGTTAACACAAATGATATCAAGGTTTTTTTTTTCTTTTGTGTGTGTGTGTGTTTTGATTTGGGGACTAAGCCAAGAGCATTATTCTACAAATAAAATGGAAATCTAGCTTCTAAATATAGGCACAAAAGTTTGGCTCTCCTCATCATTTTTATTACGATTTGTGTAAAGTTTGAATATGAAAAGAAGAGATTACATAAGATAATCATGATTCATGTTTCTGATATTTTAATGGACTAAAAAATCAAGCAAACAACTTCAACATTAAAGGCTTTAGATTTTTCAGTTTAATAATTATATTAATTTATTATTAAGCGTGTTTAAGAAAATTTTTGTTTTGTATGATGGTATTGACTAACATATTTGGAGAAAAAGTAATGAGTATAATATTTAAGATATTCAGTTGCGTGGTTCTAAATTTTTGTATAAATCTATAATATCATTTGAACATTATTTTAAAATTAAAATTCTAAACTCTTTGGAACAAAGAATTCTCTTGAATGATACAAAATCAATCTTTGTTGTATAAGTACAAATAATACATTATCTGTTTTCCACTATTTGTAAATGCAACTTTATTTTTTGCAGGATTTCAAAGTCAATGAGAGAAGTACAAATACAAATTCATTTCGTTACATAACGCATTTTCATGAAAATGTAGGTAAGTTTACATACAATGAAAAATAATGAAATAAGTGAAAATAGTCAAAAATAATCGAAACATATATTTTAGAATACGTTGAAAATTTATAGTTACACTGGAATATAAAGAGATATGAACGATACTAATTGTATTATACTGTTTCTGTATTATATTTGATAATAAAATTCAGCTGTCAAATTAAAAAGAAATTATATGCATTGTGTCCCGAAAGATTGTTCGCAAACTTCACGTGTTGATTTGTGAAACAGAGATGAAAACATTTTTCATAAGATGTTGAGTCCGAAAAGTGGCCTTCATCCACTAGAGGATGATGCATTGTACACAGAAGGGAAAGCGGGGTCATTACCGGCTAGGACCTTGCAGGAGAAGGACATGTCTGTTCAGTAACGAGGAACTGATCAATATGCATTACACTTATGGGGACGTCGACTTAAAAAGAAAAACTACTAGGCAGATGTACCCAGAGCATTTTCCAAACAAGTGTCTGCCAAGTCATGCAATATTTGCCAAAATACACCGCTGATTTAACTGAGACTGGCGCTTCTGAATAAAAAGCTACTTCAAACTGCAATGCACAACATGTACATCTTCCTCAGAGTAAGTTGTACTACGAGAAATGGAGATGAACCGGGAAACAATGATCAAAACTAGCAAACAAAATTTTGGTGTCCAATGCTCTGTTGTTATGTGCATATTGTACAAGGACATGCTATACCCCTACAAGATCCAAATTGAATAGGCAATGAACTAAAATGATTATGCTCATTGTATTACATTCGTACTCTGATATAGGCATGAAATCGTGCAATCAGAGATTCCAGAATTATTTATTGTGAGGTATCAAATGCTAAATAGGTTCATTTAGTAACAAGATAACTTCTGTTTTTTAGTTGTCTTTCAAACACTTTTTTAGTTTTTTAGCTTTTGGAGTAAGATATTCAACAGTAATGTGTCACTTTAGTTCTCTATTTTTTTGTCAAACTTTCTAATAAACATGTTATTTTTTAACATTGTCAACTAGGCTTAAAAGAATGGATGATAATTCATTATGAATCGATGGCAGTGACCTTAATTTTTAATACATGAAAATATTTGTTCTATTTATTCGAATAGCGATCTTTTAGTAGTCTCATAGTTGGAATAAATATTGATTGCACACTCCTTAATGCATCCTCTGTAACAGAATGAAATCCTATATTAATATTTTTGGATGTTTGAATATTGTGAATGTGTCAACATTGATTTTAAACCAATGTGAAAATGCCAGCAACTCTTGTAGTCACTAAAAATTGCAATGCTACTTTTGGAAGCCATACGGTTTTGAAAATTGTAGTGATTTTAATAAACACATTTAAAAATGTTTCTAAATTTAAAAAAATTGGGAAATTTTGTAGATAACTTATAGTAAAATTTCATTAATAATTTTCAGAAAAAAAGGCGTGTTCTTCAGTGAATTTCTCTAAATCATTCTCATCATCAGTAGGGTAAATTTCCTTAATAAATTCCGAAAGGCTTTCAGTAAATTTTAAATATGCTTGTTCAATGAACTCTAAATGAACCACATTGCAGACTATCCATTATAAACTACAAAATAATATTTTGCAAAATTATTAAGTTTTCTAACATTTAAGATAAGTAATTTAATAACGTTAACAACAAACTTTGAAAAATATATTGTTATAATATGGTTTTTAAATAGTTTTGAACAATAAAAATCAGCAGGCATCATTTTTCAGAGGCACATTCCTTTATGTTGTTACTGCATAAGGTACTTTGTCTGGTGATATTATCAAACAGTATCTTTTAAATAACAATGGCGTTAAAGAGTACAAAATCCTACATTTCGCTTTCCATTGATATGCAATGCCTCGAAAATGTCATCAAAAAGAATAGAACATGTTTACTTACGTAATTATCATCGCAGTTAGATAAAAATAATGCGAAAAAATAGTACAAATGGAATAAAACTGGGATAAGAAAATGTATTAATTTAGTAATTTTATTAACATAGTTTTATAACTTCTAATGCACAATTCCCTTCATTAAAGAAGCCGATATTTTTGTAAGAACAGGTGGAAACAGGTTATCTATATAGCGTATAGTGAAAATTTTACTTAATTTCTATAATTTGTTCCATACATCCTCGAAAAACAACTTCTGACCAATTTAATAGTATTCTCTAGCAGTCGATTCCTAATATTTGCTTTTTTCCTAACACAGCATTTTAAGTTGGTCTGTAACTAAGGTATATAAATTAGAATATGATACCAAAAGCTCCATGATTTCCCTTCGCAAGAATTTTTCTTTAAAATTCTTGAGATTTTAAAGTGAATTTCGTATCATTGGTTTTACGAAATTTTAGCTATAAGGAATCAAAATACGAGGTAAGATCAAAAAATTTACTAATTTGGTTCTTTTTACTTTAATATTTAAAAAATACCATGCAAAGTCATTTTCAAAACAGTTGTCTTGGACAAAAATACTCTTTTGCAGTGCTCGAACGATAATGTAAGCACTCCTTCCATTCGTAAGGCCTTGTTTTATCCTGCATTTATTTATCTATTGACATAAAACGCGATGTTTGCAGAAGTTGTTTTATCAATGGAAATAAGTAAAAATCTCACTGGGTTATGTACGGAGAATACGTAGGATATGGAACACAATAGTATCAGCAGTTTGGGCGAGAAATACATTGACATTTGAATTAATTATGCTGGTGCTTTGTTCTAAAGAATGTATCATTATCAATTTTTTCTATCAAATTAAAATGAAGTAAAATGTTTAGACAAAACTCCTATTATTGGAAATAATTATACACTTTGAGATGTCCTATATCCGTGTAGTTATAGGTTATCTCAATGTGCCAAAATTTGGGCTAAATTCTTGACTTTTCTTAAAACTTCATTGCTACTAGTATGTCTTCACGTACTCAACATCATATTATCACTATAACCCTCCAGATCATTTATAATCTCTGCAGATATTTTACCTAAATGCTGCCAAAATAAACATACCGCTGTTCCTTTCTCCATTTTTTATTTTTATCTTATTTATCTTATTATTTCCTTACTTTGTACAGCTATTATCAGAACGAAAGGTCGTGTGTGCTGTATAACGAGCAATCAGGGCATAACATGAAGGGTAGAGATAATGAAAAATATTTCAAGTAGAGTATAGTTTCATTTACATGCTGTTGTTGTCATGAGTGACCGCAATCCCTTTGTTTTTGCATCATAACACGTATATCAAAATTTAAACATCATCTTTAAATTACTTTGTATTTCTAGATTTGGAAAAATTGTCTATCGTGTTTTGGAAAATGACTGTTCATGAGAAAAAAATGTTATCGTCAAAAGCATATAACACTAATTTAATATTAGAGACTCAATTTTTTTTTAATCTGTTATAAAGCAAACATTTACAAAATTTCGTATTGACTAAGTGGAATTTTATGAAAATTTAGGTTTAGACCAATTTTAATATTTAAACTTTAATGTGCAAAAAAAAATCAATTAAATATATGTTATTTAAATAATTCATCAAAATAATATACTTTTTTCACTTTCAGTCATTAACATTGATTCATATTTCTCAAGCTACTATGAAAATTGCATACAGTTGTTGAGAGCTTTTTTTTCCCTGATAACTATATTTATTCTTTTAGCAAACATAATAAACATCATAAGTCTCTTTTATTTAATTTTTCAAGTCCTTTTGTAAATAATTCCATATTTTATTTCTCTTTACACACGACTCATTGTAACCATTTCTACAAGACTTTCTTTTCAAAAAATCCCATTTTAACCTTTCTGCTCACATGTAATATACAAAGTCTTAATTAAAAATAGTTTTTTGGAAACATTTTTTCAAGCACTTTGTCTCCGTAGTTTTCAACAGTTCATTTTAAAACCTAACTTAAAAGAAGTGAAGTAGGATAGGAACAATTTTACCGCTGCTATATTAAATATTTCTACTTTCTATGAAAGGCATTCAAATTCCAAACTAAATGGAAATGAAGTCACGAAAAATGAAAAGATTTCTTCCAAGTCTAGATTTTGGCGGAAGAAGCTCATATAAATGCTAATTCGTCTTATTTTAATATCTGAAGACGAGATACACTAAAACCAGTTATAATGTTAAATGGATGCGCTTATGCATAATTTGAAACCGGAACCCAGTCCCGACTGCGCAGTAATATGCAGTTTAGAAAACACCGAGAAAAGTTTTTGAAGATTAATAGATAGTTGGCGTCATAGTTTTTCTTTTTTAGTGGAAAGGAGTGATAAATATATATTTCAAGACATTTTCAGTAGTTTTAAAGCGGAGGCTCTGTTGCATATCAATATAATACTAAATCATTTTTAAATAAATAAAAGTTTTAAAAAATGCAAAATATATTAAATTCATATATAACCAATGCAGCGGATTGTCATTCTTCTGAGGAAGAGTACTTCTTTTTTCAATTGCTTAGAATTCAAGCCAAGCATATTTGTAATTACTTGGTGACGTCTATATTGTTGCAGATAAGTCGCCAATGTTAGTTTATATTTTTCAACAAGATGTTAAACGATCTACTTGAAAGAAGGAATGTTATGCTAGTATCTATTTATAGAATACGATGACATCATTTGTATACGTAATTAGAGTTTCTTGCTTAACGTTTTCTGGTATTCTGATACTCTATTCGTATTTGTTGTTCTTGGTACGATATGTGACTTCTCTCTTTCAAAGGAAGGAATTTATTTCACTGAATTTTTTTTCCAGGGAAAGAGAGAAAGACACAGCTTACATGGGAATTAATTTTTATCTGTACTAATAAAACATTTTCTGATCTCATTTGAAATTATTTAAAAGACACGGAAGTTTAAAACACTCATTTTTTAATTCAACCAATAAGAGGTATAAGGGTTTAATATTTTCAAAGAATAAAATTATATTAAAACTAAACTGTTAGATGTAGAAGAAAAACTAAACGAAAATTATATTTTATGAAAAAATTTAAGGTTTATATATATGTAGCATTTAGAAAAAAATTAAATTTGAGGGGAAAAATCATGCATATACAATCCGTATAAACACTGTAAAAAACTTTGTATTATAAAATAATACTAAATTCACTGCTTTGCATATTTGTTCAAATTAATAGATAATTTAATTATATTTTCTTTTGTAAAATATTGATACTATCATTTTGAATTCATTTTATTTTTGCTGTAAGATATTTTTCAAGCAAGTTTTATTGGGATTATTTCTTCTTTTCATAGTAGTCTATTGGCAAATTGTATTTAATTAATTTTATTAGTTTTTATTAATTGTAAGTTAAATTGTATTACTTTCTTTTAAGTATATATTTGGGTCTCAAACCATCAACATAAACAATTAAATACAAATTAAATAGCTATCTTCATCATATAACAATTTAAAATCTTCATTTTAACTGTAAGAGATAAGTGCTGTGCTACATATAGCATGCTACAAGATTCAGATGGATCTTTTAGGGATCAATAGAAATTTAAAAAGGGTATTTTGTAGGCTCTATTGAGTTCGATGATATTTTTTTCAACTATTATTTAATTTTTAAGGACTTCGATTATTAAAGAGTAATACCCATTTTATTATGTATAGAAAAAGGATGTATTTGCATAGTTAGGTGAGATCAATGCATCTAAAACGGGATGTCTTATCACTTTTATACCTGTATTGTTACCAAAGCACATTATTCTTTTGGATTTCTGACTAGTGTGTTTACCCTTATTAATACTTTTAACTAAACTTTTAGGATAAGATATTCATAAAAATTTTGACCAAAGTAAATAGAGTTGTTTTAAAACCTTAAATAAGATTAGGTGAGACTCTTCCCCCATTTGGGAAAAGTAAGCAGAAATTGTTATTTAATTTACGTGACGAGCAGTTTTCCAGATCAGCGGAATGCTATCATAACTATTAGTCACGGTAATTTAGCCAATATTGTGAATAGGACTGACAGTATAAATTTTTGTACTCAAAATGTAAAACATTTTATATGTCTGTGTAACGAAATTTTGAAGAAAAAATGAAATGGAAGATGAGGATCTCGTAACTCATCTAAAAGTCTCAAAGCCTTAGTTTTTCAAAACCTAGAAACCGAAATATTAGCATAAACTGATGTTGTATTCTGGGTCAAAATGAAATTGGAATTTTACGTGGTCGTAATTATAGCACTCTTATTTAGCTGAGCTAATATGAGCATACCATCCTTCTATGTTACGAAATCGAACCGTCAAAAAACTAACAGATTAGATGCTTGTAGAGACCAAAAAGCACATTCAGGAACATTTTCACCTCCTCTTGTTTGATTCTACAGGCAAATGATATTTTTTCATCAACACGAGAACACCTATTCGCCATCCAATATGAAAGGAAACAAAAAGAAAAGATTAGTGATCTGAAATTATTTTATTTGACTTATTTTAGCCTGTGTTATAAAGATTTCTGAATATAATTTTAACCGCAGAACTAGGTATTATGCGAAGATTTGTTTGATCTTTCAACATTGCTAACACCATTCTTCTAATTGTTTTGGGGGACTTTCTAAATATATGAGTTACAGTCTAAATGGAAACAAAGATTTTTAACTTTCTATTTCTTCTTAGTACCAACGCTACATGCATTAAATGACCATCATCTCAAACAGCAGGTGACAACAACAAAAAATGGTGCTTGGAATGCCACGCGATAGAAGTGAAACTTCTTTGGTGACGTTGATGTAAGTGCAGAAATACATCTAAATATATTAAACTGCTGGGGGAACTTATTAAATTCAAATAAAATTCAAAATTCATTTATTGTAAATGAATATTGTTGTATTATTTTCATAAATATTATTTTATGAAAATAATATTTTTATTCAATTTTCTACATCATTTTCCAAGAAAGAAACAATGGGGTTGTGGTAACTGAAGAAGGATATGAAAATCCTCTATTGTAGTCGATCAAGAAAACGTGAGAAAACTGCATCAATCGTGGTTCAGTGTCTTGTTGTTCCTTCTCTAGCATCAGTGTTCATTGTCAAATTCAGTGTTTGTTTCAAAAATTCAAAGAGTGGTTTGGCTTTTTCTGAAGCAAAATTAACATTAAAGTCTCCAGTTAAGAAAATTGGCTTTTTATCATCATCGGATCCAATGATTGCAGAAACATCTGGTTTGATGAGTCTCAATAGAGCATTCCCATCATCAGTCATTAAACTCGGCATTAAGAGAACATTGTGCAATGTTTTTTTTCCGTGCTCGATATTCTCTCATGTACTCTGATCGAGATTTGGCAGTAGCGCTTGATGAATTTGCACTATTTTTCTGTTTTTTTATCACTTTTTCGACTGGACTTTCTGGTAGTTTTTCTTTTCTTTTTTTTCACGGAACTCTTTTCCCCTTTGTGCATTTGATTTAGGCATTCTGATTAGAATCAATAATATTTCAATGCAAATAAATAATAATTCAAAATTGCTAGTTTTTATTTTCTTTTTCTTTCACGAAACTCTTTTCCTCTTTGTGCATTTGATTTAGGCATTCTGATAAGAACTAATAATAATTCAACGCAAATGAAAATTAAAAAAACAAATTAGCTGCCGAAAACATCAGCATGTGGCCAACAATCTAAGGAAATATTTTAAAAAGGAACCCTTTTGCTGCAAGAGCTATTTTGTCTACACCGTAACGCAAACATTTCAACACATATAACCGTTTACAGATGTTCCCTGATCTGGGGAGAAAAGGGGGGAGTCGACCAATTGGAAAGGCGGGCAATCATCCAACTTTTTCACGGATATGACGGAAGTCACAGGGTGTCCCCCGCTCTCTTTTCTTCCCGCTCGCTATATCCACCCCCATTGCGACGATTTGGGGGGGATGGCGGGGGAAATCACTACTTCCGTTCGCTTTCTCCCTGTTATGCAAAACTGGGCAAATTTTTCATTCACTCCGGGAGCAAAGAAGTTTCACTTCAATAATTAAGCTCAAAATATTATAATTTGTATCGGTACTCCCAAAGTCTAGCAAGGTAATTCAGATGATTACGTCCTTGTAATGTCGTGGCACGGTTTAAAATAGGAATAGTAAACATAATATAGTGTAAACCAAAAGTCTTTTGCTCTGATTTTAAATATTTATTGTGCTCAAACTGTTATAATTAAAGAAATGTTTTTTTGAATATAATATCAAGTATTATTATGATTTTTTTTCTATTTTAATTACTTTTATGACCAATTACATCAATAAATTTCAACGTGTGCCCCCCTTTGGTAACTTGGGGAATGTAAAAGTGGCGTATTCCGATTCCCACTAAATGTTCTTCAAAATGCCTTGCACGTTACAAGCATACCTCCTACACCTTTCATGAAGAATTCTTAATAATCTTGTTTTCGATATTTGAAGTTCATAATATTGAAATTCCCGTTGAACTTTAATAGGTGGCTTACTTTAGTGAAACCAAAGCACACACTGGACTTTCTCTTGAATTGACAACATTTCGGCAAAAAATGATGTCTTTCTTACAAATTTTTCTCTGAATAACTCCTGAAAGAGGTTTCGTGCGAACTACTAGACAAAAAATACTAAAACTTACGTGGCAATGATTCAAAAGCTACATTATTAAATTAAACGGTAATTTTGTATGAATTTTTACAATTGGGGCAAGACTTTGGTTCACTCCTAACAATACACCAAAAAGATTCACTTAAACACGAATAATTTGTTAACTATGTATTACTCTTCTAACTCAAAATATAAAGGGAAACTCAATACCTTAGATCTCATTTATAAATATTCAAAACACTATAAATCATCGAATGAGATGCCAGCTATCCAATGTGATTCTCCAAAGGATAATAATTCTCAAGATATATGCACGGATTGTAAAGAACACATTTATCGTGTGAAGTCAACACATGAATAGATTGTGAAGTCGAGTGAAACCTTTTCTAATGAATTCACGTCATGGTTTATCCTAATAATAACACAGCGCTTATAATTATCATATGTGTAAATAATTAATACATAATTGTCAGTATAATTGCTATCTTGCTCTAACAATGTAATTGCAATCTGTATCTAACTGCATTTACTTTGTTAGAAAGTAAGAGTTAAACATTCAATAAAATTTTAATGAAAAAAACCTAGAGATAACCTGTTAAAAACAAGTACAGCAATTTAAGTTCTAGCAATTGAAAATGAAAAATTGATTTCCATCCATAGTTATGTCCTCTCTTCATCATTCTGTAAGCACAAGTATCAATAATAATAAGAAGGCTTCATGATTCTGTATTTCTTGCTTGGAGAAGGATATTGTTCCAGACATCAAAGCATTGTTGGCAGAGACTGCAATGGTGCCATGAAAGTGCATAACTTAGACATGTAGAATAGCATTGGATCGCATTTAGAAGTGAGTCAAACTTTTGACTCCTTTTCAGTTTATTTGAACTAGACGACGTTTATATTCTTATAGCCTCCAGCTAAAGAATTTATCCCGCTATCATAGAGACCATTCTGTAGCTGAAGCATCAGTTGGAATATTACAGACCGTCCTGTTAAGACTCCATCACTGCCATAATTTTTTGTAAAGATAGGCTTGTCAATCTGAATAGGATTAGTTGAACTAAACGCCATTAAAAGCATCTTTAACTGCATTATACAATATATGCATAGGATATAATGGTAACCCAACATCCTATTGAGTTGAGAGAAGAAATGGTTTGTATTTTGACCAATAAATTTTGTTATAGACCCGTTAAATTTTTAACCACTCCATATTGCTGTCGAGCGCTAGCTAAATTTCCAATATTATGTATTTCAATCTGACTATTCATTCAAGGTGAAACTTTTTTAACGATTTATATATATATAAACATGAAATCTTCACACAGCCGTTATCTTGAAGAATTTGTAAAAGAAATCAATGAATCAATGTTCTATGAATGAAGATTTCATACAAAGATATAATAAACTATTCTTTTGTTCTTTAACTAGTTAAAAATAACACTCCTACAAAAGTCTGGAATATTTATGGTTTAGTGTCTTTTAGGAGGAAAGAAAAGAAAACTATCTGTCTGAAAGTTTTATAAGACTGCGATGCAATTATACTTCATCTGTTTTACATATTTATGAGATGGGATCTCTACTTGAATCATTTTTCAGCACGTAAATAATTTGTCTTGTATATCTATCTCTCTTCGTGGTGAAAATATTTTTTAAAATAAAGCTTAAGCTGCAATACCGTATGGAATTCACTTTATTGATTCAGATGTTTCCCCTTTTAGTTAAGCTAGTCACGATCAGTTGTGACAAATATATGTTCTTTAATAATTTAATGATTCTTCCGTTGTTTTAATATTTAATTTTTAACCGTTTTTGTGAGATGAAAGTAGCTTAGTATTTGAATAACTTTACCTTGTTAAAAGTGATTTGCCATTTTGCGATGTTAAATATTTATGAGAACTTTACATATGAATAAATGTAATATGTTAAAATTCCTATTAATCTTATTACGTTAAAAATCAGATAAAGTCGACTTTTTTTTAATATTATGTCTCCGTTTGTGCGTCTGTGTAAATCTAAAGATATGACATTTATTCAAAAATGGCCTCATGTAATCATTTTGTAAAACTATAAATTGATAGCTTTCTTCTATTATTATTTTTAGAAATGTCCACAAATTCAGTTTTAAATTAAATCTTTCATATAACTTTTTGATGACTAAAGCCAATCAGCATTAACTCAAATGAAAAAAAAATGTTTGTTTTTTTACTCTTTTAAAGTTTAAATTTCGTATCAATGTACTGAAAATATTAATTTGAATTTTTAAATATGTTTTTTTTTATTTTCTTCAAAGATAAATATCTCTTGAGCCTCCATGGATAATTAATTTGATACCTGTAACAAAATTTTCTACGCAATAAAACTAACATTTAATTAAAAGGCAATTTTCTTCTTATCTTTGGAATTTACCATTCAAGTGATTGCTTAGGACTAAATAACGAATCAATTTCAGTACAGTATCAGACTAATTATTAATAGTCAATTACAAAATACCGATACAATAATTTCAATAAACATTGCTTACATTGTTTTTTAGGAATATCACATGATATTAGTTCAGTTCATAAATATGATGATGTACAGTAAAGCAAATATATTTGCAAAGCTCACATTTTAAATATTTTTGTTGTGTTTTATGAATGATAAAATTTACCATTTAAATAAAAACTGAACATATTTAATCAAGTATTTAAGAAAATAAATACTCTTGTTAATAAAACCCCTGTTTAACACGTATATACATATATATGTATTTGTATTAATATTAATAAAGTTCCTGATTGTGATAAAAAATAATAATGCTAGTATATACTTTATGCCATAAAATGTATTAATTTTCTTATTGTAAGAATGAAAATCAAATAAAACAGTTAATGGTATAAAACCACTGTTTCAGCCTTTTACCTTTAAACATTAAGTTCCTAAAACAAATCAATATTTTTTTTAAATTCAAAATTAAGCACTTCCTAAGCCATTAATCGATGTGAAGAAATAAACAATACTTCTTCAGTAAAAACAGATGTTCTTAGAGTGTGTTAGAACATATTTCACCCGCTAATAAGTTTGTGGAAATGATTGATGTTCTCCACAAACAGTCTTCAAAGTAAAGTCTTTTAAAACTCAGAGGAGTTCACCGAAAGTAACAATTCAAGATTATTTTATTAAAGCATGTGGAGCAGAAAGTAAACTAGTCTAATCTTCGTTATAAGAACTTTTTATATGTTTATTTGAGATAAAATATCAATTACACTAAATTAATTTAATATGAATTAAGTAATACAAGAAATAAACATTCGTGAAGACTTACATTTAAAAATATATGAGCATAATTATCTGGGAGATTTTATGCATCATTATTTTACGCTTTAGAATCAGTAGATAAGATAAATTACAGTATAGAAAAAATATTTACTGAAAATTAATGTAAATTTATACTTATTATACATTCAGCAATGCAAAAAAGGTGAAATACAATTGATTCACTAGCTGTGGTTATCGATTGATTAGCTGAAACTCCAACGTATTGCGATAGAGGGCCCCGTGGAAGAATATAAGATGATCTCACCATTTGAGAAGCAATGTACAATTGGATTAAAAGGAGGACAGATTGTAGGAGAGCTTGACTTTAGGGAAAGTTAAGTGCTACCATTCGACAATATTGGTAGGAATGGGTGATCCATGACCAATGCAGGGTGTGAAGAAGATAGCGTTAACCTAGAATAACGACAGAGTACGAGAACAGAATGATCATCTGATCAGCTCTCACACCCTCTGATGCTTCTTTGTCAACGATTCGTTGTGTAAACCCTGACATTAGTGATTGCAAAAACATTAATCTACTTAACCTAAATTTATGGAGGTATGCCGATTACCCTTTACCGTTACAAACTCACAGATGCGTTTGTAGTAGTGCCGGATCAATTCAAGTTTATATATCAAGAACATGAATATAAATGTTTCCGTTTCGAATAAAGCTCAATGATGAGCAAAGAATGCCTAAAGACATCCAAAACAATTCAGGGATACACACATGTCTGTTATCTGCTATACAATCTTACATTCAGGAATTGTAGTCCATTTTCATTGATAGCAGTTAACTCTTAAAGCACAGCAATATATCGATGAGATTCTATTCCATGGTAACCCCTCCCCCTTTTTTTCACAGACTATAGATGCATATTTTCACATGAATTTTCAAGCCCGGTTGCCCATGGTATCATTTTCGACTTCTAGTTTTCATGCTGCTCCAACATATCCCTACGATTTCAGTCACAAAGATAGCTACTTAATAGTGTTCTAATAAGCAGGTGAACATGATAAACCATAGATAACGCCAGTTGTAGCGTGTGTATAAAACAAATCCTTGAATAACAGCCACCACTTTTAAGAATCAACGCCCAATCGGATAAAAGCTTACAATGGAACTGTAGTGTGTTTACAGCGACATTTTTTTAAAACTTTTGTAGCTCTATTTCTTGAATAAAATATTCAATTTTTATTTTATTGTTAACATTTCGTTTCCAATAACTGAACATCATAGCTACCGGTTTTTGTGACATTTAGATAATTTTTATCCATGCGTCGCGATTTTTATGTCCTTTAGTTTATATAAAAGAATTTCTTAAGAGAAAGATGTAAAATTATTATTTAAAGGTTTTAAGCAAATTAATCCCGATGAATTTTAATTGTTTTATAAATACTATGTCTATTATTTTGTAACGGGTTCTCTTCACGCCCTTCTACTAATGTTCAAGGTGAAATACTTCCATTAAATTGTTTGATTTGAGAAAATATTTCTGTAAAAGGAACATGACGTATGCAAAATAGAATTGCTATTTAAATGAAAGTTAATTTAGTTCATGGAGTAAAATAGCAGCTGAAAGTGTTGGCGCAAGATTACATAATATTTATATTTGAATAGGAGAAAAGTACGGAAATTTGTGGCTCGAGTTCAAGCAATCAAGTTGAGTATCTGCATCAAATGATAAGTACCTTTACTCGTGAATATTTAGAATAGACAAATGATACCACCCTCCCTATTAGCTGCCACATAGTGTATAGTAACTTAAAGACTGAGAAATAGAAATTTGTTGTTTGTTAAAGATGTATCTTCATTAAATGAACCATCACACCAACGTGAATGGAAGTCTGCTACAATTTCTTACTTGTAAACAGTGAAAAAGTGTTGTATTTTGAAAATCATCATGAATTAATTTAAAAATTGCAAATATTTATAAATAAATATGATTTTAAGAAATATTTTTATTCGGCTTTTCTCAATCTATATTTTTTGGAAATCAAAATCTGCGATGTATCATTAAGGCTGGTCTTATTAAATTATTTTACATGCCTAAATATTATTCCAAACAGTCTTTTTCTGGAGAAGTATTTGATAATTAGTTTTTTTTTCTGACATAAAAGTCTGTGCGTTGGTTATGAATTATTTTAATTTTTGTAATTAGGTAGAGATTAAAAACATTATATCTAAGGTTAGGTAAAGTGTAATTCTATGCTCCTTCTATTATTTTTAGAAATATTACGACAATTCTTATTTATTTTCCTTATATTTGAAACGAATATTTAAAAATATGTTTTTCAGCTCATTTATTTATTTATTTTTATTAAAAAAAACATAAGCACAAAAATATTTGCTCATAAAACACTGCAAATGTTTATTTAAATTTTTAAAACAGCAGTGCTAAATGTTCTAAATAACGAAAAAGTAATCATTATGTATAGCAATCATTTGAAAAATAATAAAGTAGACTCTATTTAAAATGGGGGAACAACTTTCAACATACTCTTTTACTTTCTAAAAATATGGATATATTTTAGGGGTATATACTTATATTTTCTTAAATATCATTTATTTAAAAAATATAAAAGGAAATTTATTCTAAAGAAAAAGATTCTGTTTCCTAATGCAGATAGACAAAAGCAGTTTGCCGAATATTAATTTTTCCGTGATTTAAACTATAAAAATTACATTAATACAAAGGGAAAATATTATATGTATTGCGCACATATATCAAAAATACACATTCTCTCGTTAATTATGTACGTGGGTATATGCTGTAATCCTATATTTAAAGTATACAGAAAGTTAATTCTAAAGAAAGTGAAAATTTCTACTTTTATTCAAGAAATATCAATGACTTTATCATAAACAATGTCTTTTCTACTTAAATCCTATTAGAAAAAGATAAAAGAGAAAGTTTATTCACGTTTTTTGATATTTTGAATAAGAAATGACATGCACACTGACAAGCCGAGATTTTTGACATTCATCATAATGAAATCAGTTTTAAAGTTCTGATATTTGACAGTTTCTGTTTAGAAGTGCTTTTAGTAAAAGTAAAGATAAATGCATTTCTAATAAGTTTATTTATATTATTGGCTTGCTTCCGAAACCTTTTTGTGATCTTCTTATTTTTTGTTCTTTTAATACTTTTGTATGGATTCTATACTACAATCTTCACCTAAATAACGTAAAGTAAATTTTCTACCTTTTTCGTGAATCTTTGAGTAATTCTCTACTCACGAATAAGCATGTTTTTTTTCTCTACGTCTGCGTCAGAGTGTAAGACATAAAAATGTAGATTTATAATGCTTTTGCATTTCTGTTCTGTTATTTTTTAACCACAAATATATTTAAAATTATATAAGGAATAATTTAAGTTAAGAATAGATCAAAATATTTTCTTCAAGATATCCTTTTTTTAAATATCACTATACATCTTTTAAGCTTACAATGAAACAAACCTTTTTTTTTAATTTTCGAGAGAGGAATCATATTTTAATAAATTTTTACTCTTAATATTCTTAGATGTGATCTTCTTTAATTTATCAGTACTGTTAATGAACGAAAAATTATAAGTTGGAAGTAAAACTAAAGTTTATCTAAAAGAGTAGGGAAAATATATAAGAAAAAAGTTACTTATTAATACCTAAAATGTTCTTATTATTAGAGAAAGAGAATTGTCTGTGAGCAAATTTGGTTACTGTAATTCAAAAAATATTTATAATTTCCAAAATATAAAAAAATGAAGTATAAAAGCAGCTTGTGAACTTATTTCTGCCCTGATAATGCCTTAAAAACTATTGCAAAGGTAAAAGATAGAAAAATCAAACATTGAGAAATATTCTTGTGTGAGTCCTATTTCAAAGCAAAACATTTTACTTTAAGTATATTACAATGAAGTAAATATATGCAATATTTTGGTGCATCCATAAGTATTTTTATCTATGACTTGGCTAACTTATGAGCTGCGGTTGTTAATTATATTAGAAAATTCTAAGTAGTTGAAAAAAATATTGTCAATTATTTCATAAAGAAATTAAAAAAACCAACATGCAATTTAGTAAACATATTGTAATGCTTTACTATTTTCTAATAGAAGTTGGATGCTTTATTTTATACCTTATAATCAGCATCGTTTCTTGTTCTTTTCTTTTTTAACTTTCAAAGACCTTCAATAATTTGGTTTTTGTTTGTTTTTCGCTATTAAAATGTTTGATAGCAACAATCAGCTATTTATAATACACTCTAATGAATAAATTAGTTTTTCAAATAATTTATTAAATTGAGTTCAATTTTTATCCTTAAAAAGCTCCAAAATGAAAATTAATCAATTATAGAATTATATAAATAAGGTTTTTTAGTTTCCTTTTTTTATTGATTTTATTTATTTTTTTGCTTTGAAAATTATTTTTTGAGGAAGATTACAAATGCATCTAACATGCACCATTAAAATGATGAATGTTTGTGTGCTATCTAAGTGTTCTTCAGCCACAGAAGGTGCTTTATAGAATATAACTGAACATACTTTAAACAAATACATTTTAGAATATACTTAAAACAAATTGTTAGCATTCATTTTGAGAGATCTTGAAAAATTAAAAATAAGTAAGATGAATACATTTTTTTAAATTTAAATATTATTTTTTAACCACAAAAATATTTTTAATACATGGGATAATAAAGAAATATTGACGGTCATCAAACCATGTTTTAAACTTAGTCACATTCTAAGATGAGCAACAACTGCAGTTTTTTAAAAATTTTGGTCTTACAGTATTTGCTTTAAATATAAGAAATAAATTTCTAAAATAAAATAAAACATTTAAAACAATTTAGTTATTTAACTGAAAGCCAAAAATAAAGAAGTTTCACTTGATCTACCTTGTCGCTTTTTTAATAATCTGTATTTTTATAAGATAGAGAAACTTTTAATGGTACACAAATGGCAATTACTCTAAAGCTTAAATCAGAGCAATATTTATAAAAGCATTGGGAATGTGTTAAATAAATGTTAAAAATATAACTTACCTTTGATAGATTACTTTACGTAAAAAAGAAAATATCTTTTAATACAGCGTATACAAAGAATCACATTTTAAATTGGTTTAAACATTGTTTTAAAAATATGTACTTACTAATATAGATATGTCAATTTATTTTTTTTAATTTAGTGGAATTTTTTTTTCTATAATTACATAACGATAACAGTTAATATTTGAGCAAAATGTTCTAAAGAAAGACACTTTACCATTAAAAAAATGAATCATTTTGTTTTCAATTATTCAAATTTCACTTTCAGGAAGTGCTTTTCCGAAGTTGCTTATAAGCGAATACTTTCTGCTTTTAATAAGCCGTCTTCATTAAATTAAACGTATGGCGTTGGTTTAAAATATATCATTAAAAAAAGACTATTTCTTTTATGATTGGTTACCTATTTTTCTTTTTTATATTCAAACACTTAAAATAAATATAATGATTCGTAATTGATCATTTTTTCTCAAAATTCTTAATATACTTTATTTCTTTAAATTTTTTAAAAATGCTGAAGTATTAAGGAAAAAAAGAATTGATATTTCCTATATAGTTCACGTGCATTACACATTGATGTATTTATTTTTGAATTTCATGCACTAGCATCTGCTAAATTGGATTACTTCTAATTACATCTGCTAGTTCTACTAATTGCAAGGCTATTTGCAAAAACTTCTTCTAAATCTACATTTAATAAATAAATCAAATTACATATACTTTAATTATTTCAAAGGAATAACTTATTCTACATTCCACTTAAACACATTCCTTACATTCCTTAAATCAAATTCCTTGATTGTTTATTTGAATCACCTTTCGAAATGAACCGCATAATCCTGAGCAGTACTAAAGTGACAGGACTGTCACCCTTGAGCTGCAAATTCATTCTCCAAATCTTCAACCTGAGAACTCTAAAATTCACTCTAAAACTCTCTTCAAGTTCTGTTTGTTTCATATGAAATTTGTATGTACAGCTCATTAATATAAAGTTAATATGAAATATTACAGCATCTGGATATACTTTAATACTTGGAGTTCCACGAGGGTTGAAAACAATATCCTAATTTTTTTTTCGTGCATAAAATTCAAGGCAATTTTCTCAGAATTTGCAGTGATGCAAAGTGCAGATTATCTTTCATTTCTAAATGTGATTAATATATGCTACGTGATTATTGTCGGTTGCCTTTGAATGTGGTTATTGTTTGATATTTTTAAAAAACTTCGAATTTGGATTTTGTATAAATATGAAATAAATTGAGAAAGATTCATCCAATAAATCTTACTTGGGTCTTGAATAATATTAAAATATGCTATTGATAAAACTGCGAACAAAATCTTCTATTTTTCAGTCTTTTTTAGTGGTTTTTCACCTTAGAACTTCAGCTAATTTGTATTTAAAATTGGTTTTATGATAAAATGGATATAAGAGCATTCATATGATGTATGCATGAAAAGGGGTTTAGTGAATACCTCTATCTCATTGGATAGAAATGGCAAACACTAAAAAAAAATTTCTTAATAAAACTCTCTTTAAATTTTCTTAAAAATATTAAGTCATAACGAAATTGAATTACGATTTATTGTTTGTATATACGCATCAAATTCCAAATAGCTGAAACATTAACCTGAAAATGTTTAGTCAACTTAATCCTTATTGTGAAATCATATCAAAACAAATCTTATTTGAATGCTTTGAGGAGTAAATGATGTAATTTTTGTTAAATTTAGGTCAGTGGAAATTTATTAAATGCTTAGAACTTCAGTTTTGTAGTTTATTAGAAACTAAAATTAATAATAATTGTACGGAAGGTATCATTTCTTTAGTAAAGGACATTGAATAATACATTAATTCCAAATATTTATTTTTATCTATCGACCTCTATATAATTTAATTATACACTCTTTTGCAAAAAATGCGAAGCATTATGAAGGAAGAAGTTGTTTTAATGAAATTAAATATGCGTACAGCTCGTACGCAAATAATAAGATGGTAAAAATATCAAGGCCTTGTGGTCCATCCATGGCTTACGATTACAGCTAGAATGTTTAAATCAGTAGCTGATGGAACCACCCCTGGCGGCGATACATGCTTGTATACGACTCGGTAAAGAGTGATAGAGATCCCCAATGTCATCCTGCAACAACAGGCATTTACCAGTTGTTGCTCCAGGTCTGCGTTATTTTGGAGTGACTGAATCTGGTGCCCTACCATGTTCCAGGTATGGTAGGGCACCATATTGGTGGAAAATCTGGTGACCTTGCTGGCCATGGAAGAGTATTTATGGCACGAAGGCAGTCCAGAGATATGAGATCTGTATGGGGCCTGGCATCATCTTGTTGGGAAGGGGGGGCTCTGATCACGTGCCATGAAGGATAATACAACCAGCCGCAGGATGGTATCAATATACCATTAAGCTGATAAAGATGCACGAAAAATGACTAGAGAGGATATGCTGTCGTAGGAGACAGCACCCCTCACCGTTACACCAGGGATTATGGCTGTATGCCTTTGTAAAGCAAAGGCTAATTGAGACCACTCGCCCGGCCTCTTCAGACATGGAGATGATGGTCATCTGTTTCGAGTAAAACGAAATTCATCGTTTAACTTTATAAGATGTCAGTTCAATGGCAACCATCATGATTGGTTGCGAACCACTCTAGACGATTCCACCGATGTTGTGGGGTCAAAGGCAGACGTCTTAAATGCCGCTATGAGCGTAACCTCGCCTCAGGCCAAGAGCAGTTAAAGTGAAATAGAAGAACCACTGGGGTAGTGAAGAGGCTGTAGTACGTTGAATAGTAGACAATGATACTTTTAGAGTACTTCGGAACAGTAGAACAATCATCCTATCTTGCTTCTCCTTTGTGCATCTTGGGCTTCCAAAGTGTTCATTCTGTCGATGAGTTCCTCACAGCAACCATTGCTACCAGCACCTTTGCACATCTGTGTCTGTACGTTGCAGGTGACGTCCAATTACTCGGCATGACCATCCAGCTTTCCGCACTTTCCGCGTTAGAAGTCATTCAATTGCCTATAAGGTATATGAAAACGTCATGGCATCTTTCATTTTTCTCCGGGGAATCACAACGGTGAAAACGAAAAAGTTAAAGTTTCCGCCTCTATGACCGGTTTTATATTTGTCGAGTTGCTGGGTAAAAATGCTCACTAGGATCGCAATTCATGCTCATTGGCCTTGAAAATTTGATCTTTTGCATCTTTTATCAAGACGTTTTTGCATACAAAATTTCATCACAATCGGACAATACCTTCTTAGTGCTTCGATTTTTTTGCAAAAGAGTATATTTTGTTCAAAAATAATGAGCATCAATAAATGTGTTATGTGCATATAGTCATTAATTAATTAATATTGTTACCTTCAAAAGATTTTGCGCAACATATTCGTCAAAAAAATCATAATACATTTATAACAAGAAAATGTAAAGGTTTGGATATACTCAGATGCATATTTAAGTTAAGGTTTGTCACTTAAGTGCATGTTAGAAGCGTCTAAGTTTTCCTATCAATTATTAAAAGATAAATAGTTATTTTTATAATATGGGTTGTAAAAATCATACGTTTTTACTAAATCTTTCTTGTCATATCAATAAAGCGCAAATCACAGAAATGAAAATGAAAATTTTTAAATACTTATTAAATTTACATTTAGATATTTATATCCCATTTTCTAGAATCTGTAATTGTACAGACCCAACATTTTTTCTTATTCAAGAATATATAATTTATTATGCTCCACATACTCTTCCTCTGATTTTTATACAGTTTTATGTCAGTCATATTTAATTGAAGCCAAACATCGCATCTGTTTACTTAAAATGTTTCGTACATTTGTATATTTAAAGAAACCCGAAGATCGTAATATGTTCTTTTATTCGAATATATTATTGCAGTGCAGTATTCTAATAATACTCTAATTATTTCTAAGTGAAATCCTTTTTGTAGACAGAAACTGTGTGCTGGGATTTTACAAGGCTATACGAATTCCTTATCTGCATTATCTCTCACCACCTAAAAAAAAGTTTTCAGAAGACTCATGAATATAAATGACGTTGCCAAACTTAGTAGGTACTAGAGAAAAGAGTGTGTCTTCTATATTACAAACAAGCTACTCTCTAAAATGGAAATATATTTAACTTAATTTGAATATTTATGAGATGAGTCATCTTACTTGTAAATCTTAACCTCGGGAGCAAATTTTATTGTGACTGTTAATCCACAGTAAAACTCTTCAAAAATCTCTGTGGCGTTATTACCACATGTGTCTTCCGTATTATATTTCTTTAAAAATCTTTTTTTTAAAATTCCAGCTTCTTTAGTTTAGTTTGTTTATAACATTACTGTGTGAATAAATAAATTTTGAAAATGAACTCTTAAATTGTTTTTATATAATGTAGGTACTATGGACAACATACATTGTCGTCAGGACAGCAGGATTCTATACAATTTTTCAAAATTATTGCTGTTTCTATACAAATTATGAATTAACTAATTTTTGATTTAATAATGCAACGTTTACCAAGAGATGATTTCTGAGGTTCAATTTGTATTAAGTTATTAAACAATTAAAATCAGAATTAACTGTATAAAATATAAAACATAATGAAGTATTTGTAGATGTATGATTGGGGTCCTATGCATGGTCATAAAAGCAGTGCATTTTGAATTCCTTTCTAATTGAATATCTAATGCATAGGTTCCCAAACTATTTAGTCTCATAGACCCCTTGCCATGATTTTCGCTTTGCGTTAGACCCCTGCTTAATTAATATTGAATTTTTGTAAATTTATCAAATTAAATATCTTTTTGGCAGCTGGTATTAATACTCCTACTTTAAAAGAATAAACTTTCTAACTATAATGAAGTAACAGTGTTTAAAATTTAAAAAGCACATGTTGATTAATTAAATTAAAAGTTAATTAATAAATAAAACTGTTAAATAAACTAACTAAACAACAAACAAATTATTTTAATGGGAAAGCACTGCAATATCAAATTTTCAAGATTTGGTATCAATCTTGTCTGGTTTAACCTTAAATCTCCTCTGTTAGTATTGTCCATTTTTTTT
Source organism: Trichonephila clavata (assembly GCA_019973975.1). Classification (NCBI taxonomy): domain Eukaryota; kingdom Metazoa; phylum Arthropoda; class Arachnida; order Araneae; family Nephilidae; genus Trichonephila; species Trichonephila clavata. The sequence goes on from BMAO01015712.1 coordinate 148,656, forward strand.
CTTTATTTCTTTATTATTATTTTTTTTTTGGAAATGGGCAACCGCTGAAACTCCATCACACTAGCAATGAAAATTTCACGATATTCATAATAAAATAAAGGTTATTTTTAAACAAATTCTGATTCATGTTTCTTTGTGTATTTTTTCATTCTATGTTATTCCTATGTTATTCTAATAAGATTTGCTCAATACCTGAATTGAAAATCACGATATATAAGGCATATAACAGTTATTTCAAAGCCAAAATTGCTGGCATCCGTTTCTAAACTTTAAGATCTTCGTTTGTGCTTATTACGATCAGTTTCTATTGTAATGTGACATTTTTTCAATATGACCATATGAATTAATTGCCTAATGTGGTATTACCTTATTAAAAGCATTCTCAAACCTGATTGAAATCAGAATAAAAGGCATTTAAATATTGAACATAGGTTAAAACGTTCTGACAGATTGTATGTGCAAGTCACGATCTAGTTTAATGAGAACCACTATCATAGACTCCCACTTGCACCTCATGGACCCCCAAATTAATTTTTGGCTGACATAGACCCCTTGGAGGTTGGCATAGACCCCTAAGTGTCTATATAGACCACTTTGGGAATCACTGATCTAATGCATTGAATGCTATTCTTAAAAAATTGTTTCTCCGTAGAGATAAATGTTTTACTATACCTAGTGCAGCGTTTGTATATTTCCTGTTTTTAATTTTGTAAACATTTCTGCCAAAATTATTGAAACTAAAAGGTAATTAAAATCTATAATTAAAGAAAATAATGATGAATCAAATTTCCAATCTTCGGAGAAAGATGTTTTGAAGCTTTATCGTCATTGTTCACTAAATTTTGAAGGATTGTGGGAGAACGTAGTTGGAGTTTAAATATCACATAAAATGAACTATTAATTCTGTTAAATTAACATTTATTAGAAAAGTGTCTAATTACCATGCTAAGTAGGAATTTTTAAAACCCGACCTATTTCTCCTTAATCTTTTGAATTAGATTATGAAGCTTTTTGGTATCCAAACAATGCACGTGCTCCCTGAGCCAAATTGTATTAATGTAAAAGAAAACTTCCTTGCCGATATCTGAAAACTCAAAAAAACGTACAACTAACCGGAAAAAAAATTATTAAATTCTTATCTAACCATACGTAGTAGAGGACTCAGTAATTTTTTCAGAAAAAAAGATGTTATATCAGATATAACAGCAAATATAAAATATGAAGATATACCTGTGTATAAGCAGATTACAGGTAGGGTTTTTGAATAATTGCAGAAAATATAATATATTCCTGTAGTAGTCCTTACATAAAGCGTGGATTTATAAAAGAAGAAAATCAAATATTTGTATTTTGACCCTATATTACACTCATGTTTATAAACTAAGGATAATTCAGAATCAATGGAAATAGAACTCTAGACTAAAAATTCCACTTGTAGAATTGTCACACATATCTTCAGTAAAAATATACAAATTACAGGAACCCGCCAGATGATTCCTACAGTACTTCAAAATGATGAGAGCATAAAAGAGGGGTATATAAGGAATGATAGCAAAGAAGTAAAATTGTTCACAAGCGGTTTGTAAGCCACTCAGTGACATAACCGAATAGATATGACACAGAAGAAGCATGAGGATGTTTTTTTTACCTTGTAAAATGGAATATAGCGAACTCAGATGGAAGTATCAGAGAAACTTGGAAATACCGAAAGTGCTATATCTAGGGTTTTATAACGATTCCAAGATGACGGAAATGTCAGTAGATGTAACAGTGCAGAGCCCCTGAGTTACGAAGCGGAATGAAACCAATGTTTGGCAGTAACACCAAAAAGATGCATACACAGTAGTGCATCCAACCTGTCTCGTCAGCATAGTCACAGGTACGATAGTTTCAAAACAAATCGTGAACAAACGTTTGGGACGTATTGGTTTATATGCTTTCAGGTTTCTCAGATGTGTTCCGCTCACGGCAACAACTCACTGTCCCCAATAGTTATCCTTCGATAGAAAACATGCAGTGTGTGTGGGTGATGTTTTCCAACGAGTCGTAGTTTGAAGTCCAATTCACATTTGACTTTCAAATAGAGAACGTCAGGTACCCATCACCTACAAGGCAAAATCATTGAACTACACAGTAACTGTAGTGTAAAATTGCTCGTTTGGGGAAAATTTTACTGGGCTCCAGATAAAGCCTGCACGGTCAAACCGGAACAATGACGGATCTAGTGTATAGGGACATCAATCTAAAATAACATTTACATTTGATTAGTAGAGCCATGAGCACAGAATTTGTGTTTATGGATGACAACGCCCATCTTCAGCAAGCAAATATTGTAAGCGAATGCCTTCAATCTGAGTTTATTACCACAATAGAATGATTATCATTCTCACCTGGCTTGAATCCGTCACAGCATGTGTGTAGCAAGTTTAGTCAACAAGTTTCAGCTCTTCAACCACGTATTACATGTGTACCGAAAATTCGGAGAGCATTGCTTACTGAGAGGAGTAATATTCCCCAAGATCTGCATGATCATTTGATACTCAACATGCCTAGATATTGTACGAACTGTATTAATTATCATACCAACAGTGTAGTATTTTGTGTAAAGAGAGTATTTTTTGTAATAGCTCCAGGGATCAAAATTCGTTGTTTTTAAGAATGGTATGACGCATACGGCATCTTTCTTGCTCTTTATCTTTTGTTTAATACATGAGCTTAATGAATAAGCTCCGTTTATTTTGTTTCGGAACTTCTATTTCTAGGAGCTGGCATTATCCTTAATTTATGATCATGAGTGTATACATAATGATCAAAAAATTACGATTCAAATAACTATATATATGAAGGGAAGTTAAAAAAGTAAAGGGAATATGCAGTTTTTCTTTCCAAGGTTTGGCTAATGCACTATTATCTGGAGCTGAATGAGGAGAAGTCAGCAACACTTATATACAACGTGTCACTCGTCTTCCCTCATAGGAAAGGAGGGCACTGGTTCGTTTTTCTTTTTGAGGAACATGTAATACCTGCGCTGGATACTAGCCATCCCTTCCCTCACTGCACCATCAACAACTTGCACATTGCCCTAAGTGATTGACGTCGATGAACTACCTGATCTTTCGTCTGCACATAAAGTAGTTATTTCCTGTTTGAAGTGCTCTTACCACTCGTAGATCTTGCTTCACGGTAATAGCTTTGATGAACCATACTGCTCTTGCATAAGACGAATAATTCCCGCAAGTCTTATACCTTCCGACACATAATATTGCAACGCAATAATTAAATTAAAATTATCATACGTTAAAACTGAGCTTTATGATTGAAATGTTCATATATTTTTAGAAAAGCTCATTTTAATTGCATTTTTTGGAAATATCTATTTCTTTAGTTACTTGTTTTTTTACACTGTTTTATATTTTTCTTTCATTTCTACATTATTTGATAAATTACTACAAACAACTATGCATTTTTTTTGTTTATTTTTCTACAGAAATGTACGTTATTTAATATTTAAGGGTATAAATAGAATTCCTTAAAGAAGTGCATGTAGTTTAAATCCAAATTATAACAAAAAAGTGTTATATACTGAGAGAGAATGAAGACTTTTTTTATCCACCCTTAGAAAAATTTTATGGTTATGTTCAAAGAAAACGTATTACACATCTAAGTTGACTTTCAAAAAAAATCAGCAACTCTTTCTTCTCCTCCTTTCTGCTTTCACTCAACAAGATTATCTGTATTTCGATAGAATCATTCGGGAAAAAACATTTTTATCTATATTTACATATTCCCAACAAAAACCCTAGACCGAATTTTTTGCTGAGAAATCAAAGAAATCCACACTTACGAGAAAAATATTCAAATTTATCGATTTGAAAGAAGATCTGAGTTACATCAATTTGTTTAAGAAATTTATTCCACGGGATTCCAAATAGATTTATTTAGAGACATTCATTTGAATAACATGGCGTCTCCTTCTAGAACACGAACAAGAAACCAGAGAGCAAGATCTAAGAAAAGAAAAATAAATACATGTACGCGATATTTGTGTACTGGGGCTGTTTATCATCGAAGAAACAATTCACGCAAATACGATATCAAGTCCATTTTTCTAAGCTGGTTTTTTCTTGCGAAGTGTAGGGTTTATATCAAAAATATATTTACCTATGTAAAAGAAGATTATAATATAATAAAGGGGGAAAAGAATCTCTTTATAATTACTTTATTAATAATTTTGAAGTATACTTCTTAGCAACCATATATATATTTAATTTCGTCTGAGATCCAGGCTTTTTATAACATTCCAGAAAGATACTATGTTAGAGCAAAACAAAAAATTTTAAATGAATACACGGTATTTTGAATTTTTAATTCACTTTCTAATAACCACTTATGCGACGATTAAAGGATTAAAGAAATGTGTTAACATTCTTTGATAAATAAGAAAAACAATTTTTTATAAATAATAAAATCAACGGAGAGATGGTGTTAAAACCTATTTCATGGGGCCACTTTATTGTGCTATCGTGATGCAAATTTTATCGGCAATGAAATATTGTGACCTTCTATTTTGAACTGTTAAAACTCTTCAGATATAGACCTCCCTTGAAGCGAGTGGCTGTTGCTACGTCCGACAAAAACCAAATAATATTTGTTTTGTTATTTAAAAAGTTCACATTGAACTGAATTAATTCAAGTAATTGAATGTATGGCGATTTTTCGCGTGATCTGGAAAGCAACAAATTTTGTAAAACTTTGATGATCCTGTTTTTTTTTTTAAATTTTTTTTTTATTTTTTTACAGATAACAATTTTTCACGCAAATTTTAACTACATATTGCTTAAAAACATTAGAGTTATTCGCGTGCGTGAAAGCACGTAACTTCGAATCTTCTGATTTCGTTCAAAAAGAGCGGTGTAATAGTTGGCAGTCACAAAAAAAATAATCATACATTTGAGATATCGCGAGTGAGCAGAAATATTCTAAATTGGCAGTGGACTGAGTGATTCAAAAATGGATGCTATGAGGGAATTGTCGAAATGCAGTCTTACCAGACACACCACAAAAACTGGGAATCCGAGTCTTTTGGAAGAATTTTACTCCGCCAATGAAGCACATCTGCAAGAAGTTTCAACAGGCATTTGTAACAGTTGTTTCGGTAAATAACATAACTAAAATAGTACATCTGCGCAAATGTCATGGTAACACAGCCAACAGTTATCCTGTGATCACTACACCATACTAGACATTGTGGGACAATGTTTCCTGGAGCGAGGAATCAGGGTTCACTTTCTTCAGATTAAAAAATTGATCTGGAAATTAAAGATCAATTATGAAACGAAATAATAAAAATCAACGAGATCAAAACCTTGTCGAGATTAAAAAACATCAAAATTTAAATATAAATAACCTTCTAAAATAAATTTACAAATATATAAATTACGCAATGAAAAATCAAGATATTGAGAGCACCGATGCAGAATGTTGCAAAACCGATGAACCAATAAATAGATAGTTTAAGTGACACACAATTTAGATAAAAATCTCTAAAGATTTTATGTCACAGGAACAAAAATTTAATTTGAAAAAAATCGGGGTTTTTTCATCATTTTTTTGTATTAAGATGTACACTACTTTAATAGTCATCATGTAACCTTTTCAAAAATTGTCATGCATAAATTTGCAATATAAATTGTGGATCCAGATACCAGATACCGACGTTGCTTGCACTGTAAAGGAAACTCATATTATTTAAAACATTCTTCGACATATTTACTTTTAGCAATTTTAAAAGAAGGAAACAAACTATGCGTACAATTTTGAACTTTATCCAGGTTTCTTGATACGGTCAATATATATCCCCATTATTTTGAAACTCCCGTGAAGGAATTTTTTCTACTTACCAGCGTGCAATATTTTTTTACAAACTTTTTTATATATTTAAATTAAGCCTTATTTGTTACCCTGTTTCTTTCTCAAGTATAAAATTCAAATTCTTATTTTTTATTTTGATATTAATTAAATATTACGTCCTTCCTTTGAAATTCAGTGTTTTACCTCCTTTAAACCTGTCAGCAGTTAAACATAAGATTGCTTCTTTATATCATTTTTTGCTATACTACCAATCAAATACTTTTGAACTCGTCAGTAACTTTTTATTTTAGTATTGTCTTTTTAATTCTTATGTTTTTTATAATCAAAGTCAATAAATAATCAACAAGCATTCAATATTTTGAAATAGTTTTTTTCCTTCTCTTAATTTATACTTAACTTATACTTTTTTCATGGCAATCTTCTTTATAATTTTATTTGTGCTTATTAGATTATATTTTTTACTTTTTTACTGGAAGACTATGAACAACCACATTCAAATGAAGGTGCCTCTATCAGGTGCTATTACAATGCTTCCCTGACCAATTTAATATGCATATAATATTTTTTGAATTAAATAAATGCTCAGTTTTAGCTTCGTTAACAAACGTCTTTCTTAGTTTTAATCTATGGTTTGATATCATTAAAGAAATAGAAATTACTGCCCTAATATAAGGGAAAATTATCCAAATGTATTAATTTCATATTATAATAATTTCCTTTTAACTCCAGATTTGCTTCTAAAATTAATTTTTACTTTATTTTTATACAGTGTGTTTTGATTTGAAAATGAAATTTCACAGTTTATATATATTTCTAAGTGTATTAATTCAACAAAAGAAACAAATTAACTAAAAATATGCGTTTGACCTTTTTAAAATTAATAACAGTTTAGAAACTGAACAATTCTTTTCTTAAACAAGTGTTAATACTCTTTTATTGAAATTCCTTAAGGAAACCCAAAATTAGATTTCATGATCAATGTCCTATTTTAATATTATTATATAGAATTATTATGTCGATTTATAATTCAATTATTATCATAAATTAAGAAAAACATAAGAAATAAAACACTTTATTAATCCTTAATTACCTATGAAGAAAGAAAAGTCGATAAATAATTTACTCGATAAGCTCTTCGGAGATATTTTTCCCACTTATAAGTTTCAGATGATTGATATTCTCCAATAGTTAGAAGACTTTAAAAAAATAAGAGAATTTGTAGAAAGTAGAAACTGATCATAAATTTTGAAAGCTTACGGCACAGAAAATAAAATCTTTCTTTTTCTTTTTGACATATTTTTCTTTAAAGGAAGTATTTTAGATCTTAGCAACTAAACGTATGAAAGTATTTGAGCGAATGTAAGAAATAAACCACTATTTTTTATTTTAAGGAATTTATTTTATTTGATGAAAATAAGTAATATACATATTTTAATCTTCATTCCTAAAAGAGAAGAACGTGTTCTTGATATTAATTATACACACACAGGCAAATGAATTAGAAACCTTTTAGATGTGCACTTGAATGCGTGCTAGGGAGGAGTATGCAATTTGTTTTTACGTGGTCCGTCACCAAAAGCCCTCGTGTTGCTAAGACAGTGCGACGTTAATATTCACTCACTCGCAATTTGTTTTTGATTTTATTACACGTGCGTATAATTTTTATATAAGTAAGGTGTAGGTGTGCTTTTTTTTCACAATGAATGAAGCAAAATGAGAAAAACGATAGATTTTTTACCAATTGAAAAAGGGCCTATTGTTGATGACCATTTAACAAGGGCATGTATTTCAAAGACAGCAAATCTCAATGAGCTCTAAAAAGCAGACACATCAAAGGTTTTCAAAAGTTGGACTTGAAAGTTGCAGCGGATAGGAATGCATAGTCGGTTGTCTGCGGGAAAACTACTCATCTGTGCCCGAAATTTAAAATTTAATTTGCAGTGGTGTTGGGAAAGAAGATATATGAGGATTGGAAATTGTTAATGTGGTCAGATGAATCTCCGCAACACCTTATTTTGCAATGTTAGAAGACGTCGAATTTGGCGAGAACCCCACGAAGCTATGAATCTATCTTGAATTACTCGCATTGTGTGAAGGTTTGGTGGGTGTATAAGAAGGAGCATGTTCTGCTAACAAGGAAGTGATGCCCTAGTGTTCTTCGAGGGTAAGCAAACAGCCATGAGATAACGAGTTTCACTGGCAGATCAATTGCATCCTACAATGTTGCATCTGTAACAACATCACTCAATAAATCCCGGGCCTGACATATAAATGGCACTACCTTCTAATTTTCCTGAGCATAACCTAGTAGTACTAACTTTCAAACGACATAACGACATGTCTCACACACACACAAAATTTAATAATAAGTCCTTGTTTAGTTAAAAAAGTAACAGGGGTTTTAGTGAAATAACTTTTGTTTGCTTAGAACCCATGGATGAAAAAGAATTTCATGTGTTAATTAATCATTTCTCTTTGATAAGAAGAAACATTGTTTAAGAAAATCAATGACTGAATAAGTGTTATCCGGACACTGCTCCAACGCCAACAACGGTTAAGAGGTGATATACGGACTTAAAACGTGGTCACACAGACACAAACGACGCTGAACTCTTAGGTCACCCAAATTCTGCAGTTGTTACAGAAAACATGAAAAAAAGTCCATAAATTCGTTTTAGCCGATCCGACATTGGCTGTATGAGATAGCAGAGTATTTGAAAGATATCAAAAGGCAGTGTATTCACTATTTTAAACGATCATTTGTCAATACGAAAGCTGTGTTCAATCCTGGTGCCGCATTTGCTCATCGTCGATCGAAAACAACAACGCATCGACAATTTACAGTGCTGTTTGAAGATGTTTAAGGCGATATGGGTACCCTAAAAATCATTATACCGTCGAAAAAAATTTTATTGGCTTATTTGATACCCCGAATCTTTATAAATATGCCTGCAAAATTTCAGAGATTTACCTGCATTTTCCATTAAGTAATGGAGCAATGTTTGATGCTAAACAGCAACTACCATGCCTACATTTCAGATTATCTGCTAGAAAAGAGCCTGATAAAAAATGAATTAATTATTTTTCTAATGCGCATCAATGAGATTGACATTATATATGCAGTAATAAATCATTTTAAGAAAGAATTGTGCAATTCATGCAAAAATTCAGTTTGTGAATTATTTATTGAAGAGTAAATGGATTTAGTCAAGATTTAAAAGTTGTGCGTGCTTTTTATGATATTATTATGAATGAAATTAAAACTTCAAAAAGGATTTTCCCAAAGCACAAGTACTAAATCTCATTTTGATAACTCAGATAATTAATAATCTAATTCACAAGAATAGAAAAACTCTCCCATTTTTATATATTTGTTTTTGGTGATGTATATATATATCCCATGTGTGCGAGATTCAACACTTTTATTATTAAAATATTTTAAGATAGTTATTTAAACAAATGCACATATACAGTTCTTAGATATTGATGTATTTAACCTATAAATTGTTATTTGATTTTGCTTTTATTCGTGTAAAATATTTAACATGCGAAGGCTTTTAAAATCATGGAAATAAAGGCATAAACATCTTTTGTACATGTTGTGCATTAGCTCTGAGCATGGAATTAGCTCTGAAGTGTGTGTATTTATTTTTTTTATAATTATTAGGATAAAGTTTTATGAAATATTAATCTTTCATTCGTTTTTTTTTCTATATGTTCCTTGGGGCAGTATACTGTTTAATTGTTCTACATTTGTAAAAATTTTCATGGTAAGTAGTTTTAAATAAGCTAATTAACATTTCATAAAAGTTTCAGACTCTTTGATTAATACTATATCATACTATTCATGGAATGAAAAGTTCAAACTCATTTTTCTCCATGTTGAATTTTTGTACATATACAGTTATTCAAAACCCTAAGGCTTTTTTGATAATTGAAGTATGGGTTTAAAAAATTTATACATGTTTTGAAATGTATGTTTTGTAAAACTATGCATGGAATTAGCTGTAACATGTTTAGTACTTTTTCTAAAAAATTTCAAAATCAAAATTGATGTTTTTTTGGGAATTTTTGGAAGTTTAACTATAAAAAAATTAATAAAAAAATAAAGAGCACCAGCAGAAAAATATTCCATGCACAGTTTTATGTAGTATGTTATAAGGTAGTTGGAAAAAAAAATTTGTAGGAAAAGAGACATATTTAAAAAAGCCTTAGGAATTTAAAAAATGCTTAAAAAAAGCTAAAAAAATTAAATTTTACAAACATTTTACAACAAATTAAAAAAAATTTGTATGGAATTATTATTAAATATTAACCTTTATGAAATACAATTAAAACCAAATATCAAATATTAAAAACAAAAAAAAATTGTGAAGATGGTACCATATCGCCTTAAGCAAATTAAACATGTTTTTTTTTTTTTACATAGATATGCGACAATGAATGAACATGGATCCATAAATACACACTTGAATCAAAAAGAGTATCAGAGCAGCTGGTGAAAGCTGTCCAAAGTGACCAAAAACTTGAACGTCAGTTGGCATGGTTATGGCTTCCGTATTTTGGGAAGCGCATTGGAATTTTGTTATTTGATTGTCTTGAGAAAGGATAAACCATTAGTAGTGAATATTACACGGCGTTATTGGATCAACTAAACGGAAAAATATAGGAAAAACATCCTCAAATGCAAAAGAAAAAAATGCTGTTTTACCAAAACAATGCTCCGTGCCACAATTCTAAGAAAAGGATGGTCAAATTGAACGAATTTCGCTTCAAATTGCTTTTCCGCCCACTGTGCAGTCCAGATTTGCCCTCCAGTTACCACTGGCTGTTTTCAGACCTACAAAAAGTGCTCGAAGTAAAGAGGTTTTGCTCAAATGAAGAAGTGATTGCCGAAGCTGTTGACTATTTTGAGAGCAAAAACAAATCTCTCTACGAAAAATGTATAAAAAAATTAGACCATTGGATTGAATGTATCGCTCTTGAAGAGAAGTATCTTGATAAATAAAATTCAATTTCGCCTCAAAGTTGTTATTTTATTAGTTAGGCCGGGAATTTATTGAATTATGTGTGTGTTACTTGTGGATACTTCATGGACGATTATACAACTATGCATCATGCCAGGAGTTTTCAGAATTGGTTCGCTGAACATGACCGCGATCTGACTTCTAACATTTTACCTCGTCACCTCATAGCCCGATTCTCATCCCAACATAAAATGTTTGAGATGTGGTGGAAAGACGCATACAGAACAATCTTCTCTTCCTTATAATTTACTAGATCTAAAAAGCTGCACATCCAATGCATGGTATTATTTTCTGGGTGTAAATACACTCCAGAAGCATGTTGACACGATGCCCATACGATTCAGTGCAATTATCTTAGCAAAAGGTGGTCCGATAAATTATTGATCTTTGGTTTATAATTCATTCATCTGTGTGTGTAGATTATCTTTTATCATGTTCTGAATTATTTTTATTGGTAAAATTTCTAAAATTATTTATTTTTCAAAAGTACATAAGATTGATAATTTCATAGATCAACAATAATCATTCCATTGATTGTTAACACATTTTACACAAGTCTAGCAATGATGTAACAATCCACATCATTAGTAAAATACATTTTTTTAATTGTATTTTTTCATACTTTTTAAGCATTTGAATTATTTCACACTATTATTTTGCACCTATGTTTATATGAAATGATTTTGAAAAATTGTATGCTATGGAAATAATTCTACAAACATATCATACCTAAACTTAATTGTCGGAATTCATGTATTCAAAAATTCTAAATGAAATTGAGCCAACTTTGGAAACTAATAATATTAATATATATACATAAGAAGTTAAAGGGTGTTATATAAAAATTAATGGTCTATTGAATCAGGAGAATTTATATATATATATTTTACACACTTTTTATTCAAATATTTTATATCTTGCTACATGGCCTGCTTGTAGCTGCAAACATTGTAATTGCCAAGAATTCAATTCAATGCAAGGGTTAGTCAATGATAAATTCAAATAAAAATTTACAAAGTCCCCTTCCGACAAATATTGAAGAATAATTATTAATTATTATTATTAGAAAACTACTTATTTTCCATGGATGCCAACGTAATTAGTTATCATATTATTTCTCATTCATTAAAGCAATTGGCTTTTGCAGTAAATGTTTCGTGAGTGAGTTATTTTAAAATATCTTTTATAAATAATGATAGAAGCAGAGTACCTGGAAGATGTGCATCATAATTAATTTGGCCCCACAGAATATGTATCCGTGAAATTTATCCTCTCAAACTGGGCGGTTTTCGATCCAGAAATATTGGTACTTTGAAATAGAACAATTCCACTCTAAAAAAGAATGCCACTGCTAAAAAACGTATAAATAGTTAGTGAAATAGAGAATTGCTGTAATGTGAACAATATATTCCCAATAGGGAGTTCCTAAATTATAGTCGCTTATTCCTGAATTATCTTCTTGAATAATAGTCACTACTAGAAGATATTGGTGGATTTCTCCTTAGAGAGTTTAAGAGCTCGCATCTCATTTCAGATAAGTAACCATTATTTCTTATTATTTAGTTGTCTTTTCATCATATCGCGCATTTAGCTCTAACGCTTAAATTAATAAAACTGAAATAATGTGAATATATACTTGTTATTTATTCGTGTCTGATTTAATAAATTCTCTGCCCCTACTGTGTTTAGATCATCCCGGAAACTTCAACTATCTACGAGATCTCCACCTCAACCACGAGGAAAAGATACCTCGATAGAATTAAATATTACATAAAGAAATAATTTCTGCATTTTAAAAAATGGCGGTATGATTTTTTTTAAAAAAACGAAACATTTGATAAGAATCAACAGTCGCGTATAAAGAACCAAAGTCCACCAAGTGAAATATTAAATAAATATTTTTTCAACATTGTTCAAAGTTAATCTTTTAAGAGGTGCTTATAATATATTAAATGTCCATAATAATGCAAATAGCTTGAAATTTATCGAATTATTGATCATATTTAATAAAGTTTCCAAAATAAATTTACAAAGGAATTAAGAATGTATAAATTCATGAATAATATCTAGATAAAAGAATACAAACAGATTAACTCAATTTTATTCAGTGAATTATGTTCTTACTAAAAATTTCGCTGTGGTAAAAATGCAAATTATTTTTTCCTGATTATTGACTGTACCATGAATATCTCTTTCCGACTTATTTATATACACTTACATTAATAATTAATTAATGTAAAATAAGTACCATCAAGTATACAATAGATAAACGTAGAATTAGGATCAAAACGTTTTTGTAATTAATTATATGAAATAATTATCACTAGTTTTATTATTGATGTAATATTTAATTTAATGATAACAAGTCAGCTACCACACTGGGATTAGCTTCATATGGAATAAATATAAACAAAATATAAAAAAATAGAAATAGTAGGGATAATTTAATTAATAATAATTTAGATTGACCACTAGCTATTTTGGTAGGTCTCAATATATTTAGGAAAGAGCCGCAAAATTTGAGAGAGAAAATAAAAACTCCCCACATTCATATGAAGATCGTATGAACAACCTGAACTTCAAAGAAACCAATAACACACATAGAGCATTTTGTTCGATCGGAGAAATTATGGAATTAAGTATAAAACATTATTGATAGGAAATTTTTCGCGCGCATCAGTGATATGATTATGTTTAATAATAGCTAATCTCCCTTTTTGATTAGAAAAAACGATTTTCAAAAGTATGAGGCACACTAATATTATAATATGACAGCTTTTGACATATGTTATTGGATTTTTGAAATAATAATAGTTTATTAATTGAAGGTAATTTTTGTACTATACACTCACTCCCAAACGTTAAGCACGAAGATGTAAAATGCATAAAAATCAACAAATACTGCTTTGATTGACACAAAAATTGGCAGTAAAGTAGCATATATATTTATACATAAAACAAAATCAATAATTATATACAGAAATGAAAACAATATTAAATTTTTGTAAGTTTTCAGATAATATCATACTGGAGTCCTAAACAGAATAATGTATAAAGTGAAAATAAACAGCATAAAATTAAAAAAAGAATAATAATAGGGTATGTGATTCCCCCTCATGTGTATGCAAAGCTTACACCTTGTCACCATGCTTTCAATTAGGTGGTCAACCACCGCAGAATCAAGCAATCGCCATTCTTCTTGCAGAGCAGTTTCTAGCTCAATAAGAGTGGCTGGAGGTGGGAAAAACGTGAAGATGCAGAACGGCCGAGAGTATGGCAAAGATTTTCAATGGAATTAAGGTCGGGTGAATATGCTGGCCACGCCATACGCGCAACCCTTTAACTCTCCAGGTAGTCATCGACGATTTCAGCTCTATGGGGACGTGCGTTATCGTCCATTAAAACAAAAGTAGGGCCAACTGCTGCAGCGTACAATCTCACAATGAATTCTAGGACTTCATCTCGATACCAGACAGCCGTCACAGAACCCCGTTTAAATATGTGCAGGTCGGTGTGGTATCATAAAGAAATCCCTGCCCACTCCATAATGCTTCCGCCTCGGAATGCGTTATGTTCGGTGATGTTTTGGGGCTGATTGCGTGTTCCTTTTTACGCCATATCCTTATACGCTTGCCATCTGGCTCCAGAGCAAATCTTGACTCATCAGTAAACATGACATTGCCCAAGTCAGACACAGTCCAATTGTCATGTTCTCGGCATCTCTTTAATCGTGCCCCTCTTGATTGGACGGATAGAGGAACACAAACTCAAGGTACCCGGGCATACAGTCCATTCATATGTAATCGGTGTACAGTAGTTGCAGATATAGCCTTACCAATGGACGCTGTAACCATAAATGTCACAAGTGTGGAGGTCGCTCTGCGATTCCGCTTGTCTACAATAGCAATATATCGATCTTCCGCGAGGGTTGTAACCCTTGGGCGACCACCTAGGGGCCTTCGGACAACTGCCTGTGTGGTTTAGAATTGTTTCCAAACACGTGAAATTACAGAATGATGAACGCCGAAGAAAAGAGCAACATTTGTGATCGACTGTCCTGCTTCAATGCGCCCCACCAGCACGTCAGTGCTCAGAATCTTCTATTCGTTTTCTGGAAGTCATAGAAACACGCATGTCTAGAAAACAAATTGTACGAAAGTTTTAAACACCTTCTATCAGCACTTACATTCAACTTCTGTAACCCGTCATAAAGCTGGCTTCTTATAAGACTGCCCTTTTTGCATATTTCTGGACATGAAAACACGATTGGCTGTTACCTAACATATTTGCATACTTCCGTCTACCTCTGCAGCGAATTGCATCCTCTTCAATTCTGATTAGTTTCCGGAAATTAGCATTTTCCTCTCCTTGCTTAACTTTTGGAAGTGAGTGTATATAGAAATTTCAGATTTTGCTTTTTTTAAATGAAGATTAATTCTAACTTGAAAAATATATTTTTTAGTGTCTAACAAATCATTTAATAATCCGTTAAATTTAAAAACTTTTCTAGGTATGCCATATCAAACTCTTGTTATTTTTTTCATAATTTGAAATGTGAGATAATAAAATTGAATGTTTTATCAATTTCTATGTGTGTGTGTTTTATCACATATATATGAAGATATTTCGTCCGTTCTACCATTTTTTGTCTTAAAATTTTTTGGAGCATCTTAGCACTTAAGAATACCGAGTTAATAGGTGTTGGAAACTCGCGAATCTTTTTTTTTATTACCAATAATTACAATTGGGACTTGTGTCTGAGCATCGAGGTGGGGCCATTACATATAATTATTCCATTTTACAAACAATGAACTAATATGTAGAGTTGTAGAATGTTCTATCTAAAACGGGGTTTACTGAACAAAAAACAAAACAAAAAAAGGAATTCGGTGTGTTGTACGAAATAAGAGAGATGGTTAGTTTTTCTTGTAGCTGTTACTGTCTATATACTATTATAATATACTTAGATATATATACTATTATTTTATAATTAATTAAAATAATGCTAAATAACAACAGCGACAGAGGAGTATAAAATAATTAGTCCATAGTAACACAATTTCAAACCCTTAGACTTAGGATTAAGTTTTTAAGATTAAAGATATTTCTAAGGAGGTGACAATCTTCATTTTATTTGTTTATACTATAGAGCTGATACACCTTTAAAAAGAAAATACAGTTTAAAAGATTTTCAATACTGAAATTTAGTAAATGTCTTAATCTTCAAAGTCCTATAGTATTAAAACATTATCTATTAGAGGTGTGCAATTAAAAAATACCAGAGTAAATTTCTAAATATTTAAATCGTAAACAAACAAAAGTAACATGAAGTAGCATACAAACTTCTTTGCAAAAATTCAAAACAATGCAGAAAAAAAGCAGGATTACAATAAAAAATTTATTAATATTTTTCAATGAAGTAATAGCATGTTGTACTTGAAAAACATGAAAAGAATACATAAATATTTTATGTGTATGTGTATATATAATGCTGTTTTTGATTCACAAAAATCTTATACATTTGAAATTGAAAGAAAATAGGAATAATATCTTTCTTCAAAAGATGTTTATGAATTTATTATAAAGGAAATTTTCTCTTTGCTCTAATCCTTTTTCAAAATAAACAGGAATATAGGTATAAACACTTATTTCTGTTTTGAATAAGAAATGCAAACATGCTTGCAATCCGACATTTTTGACGCGCATTCTAATGAAATCAGTTTTAATACCTTGATATTTGACATTTTCTATTTAGATAGGTTCGTAGTAAAAGTATGAATTTATAATATTTTTTGTAGTTGACTTAGATATGTAAACATTTCGTTCATCTTATTTCCTTTCTGTTTCCCAGCTTTTGTGTAAAATGATATGATACTAACTTTCTCGAATAAATGAGATAGAATAGCTCTTCTCGGTTTTGCAGAGAATCTAGTTATATTTTTTCAGACTCACACACATACATAAATGTAAGATATTAGTATTGAAACTTCCTTTCAATATTCTTACTTTTTTTAGGCATATGGAAAGCGTTCTTTTTATTGTATACATTTCTATAGAATAGATTTTCTACAAACTTTTCCACTTTTAGGAGTATATGTTTGAAATCTAACATTTTTCTCGGTCTTAAGAAATAAAGATTTTTTAACCGAACATAAATATTTTTTTAGTAATTCACCTTCTTAAACGATTGAAGTTAGTAAAATGTCTTTAAATTATAACTTCATAATTTAACACTGCAATGTTTGAAGATACTCTAAATATATTCGTAGAAGAAATAGAATTCAAAAAATATTTTAATTAGGGTAAATACTACTGAATAATCATATTCAGAAGTACCAAAGTAAAATTATGTGAATTCTCTATTCTCTCAATTTTCAGATTTCATTTCGAAAACATGATTGTTCCTGGACTTCATTACGAAATGCTTTAAGAACTGTATTGTATGATAAGCCAACTAAATAACATGTTTCTTCATTTGTAAGATGTAATTATACAGTTTTTTTTTATTTTCTCTTCTTGAAAATTAAAACATTTCTTGGTTTTTAAAATAAATACTCTATACTGTACTACGAATTATTGAGTGATTCAAAACACTTATTGTTGTGAAAATATTTATTGTAACTTTTAAGCAATATAAAGTTTTAAATAATCTTAATTTCCCCCTTTCCATTTGCCTAGAGCTAAAGCTGTGAGGATATTGATTAATTCTTAAGGCTCTGATTTCGTTAATCCTGCATATATCAGGGAAACAAAACGAAATGAAGAAAGAAAAGAGTAGAGGCTAATCTTCATATTTTGAATAAAAATCATTAATAACCCATTCAAAAATTTCTTTAAGAACAGAAAAGAAAAAGAAAGAACTTATTCGAATCCTTGTAGGATGTTTGATATTTACCATGATAAGATTATCGTATGAGAAACTACACAATTTAAAATCTCATTTGTCTCACTAGGTTAAATGCCGAGTTGAACTTTAGTATATTAATTTTCTAATTTTCTTATTTTTTCCTACCTGTGAGGTTCCTTCAAGTATTTAATAATAAATAAAAATTAAAAACCCTAGATCTTTTTCGGCAAATTGCTGTTTGTTTAAGATTTGTAGAATAACCTCCCTTGTTTCACAGCAATCTTCCTTCTTAGAGCAAATTTCATTTAAGTTGTGTGTGTGTGTGTGTGTGTGTGTGTGTGTGTGTGTGTGTGTGGTGTGTGGTGTGTGTGTGTGTGGTGTGTGTGTGTGTGTGTGTGTGTGTGTGTGTGTGTGTGTGTGTGTGTGTGTGTGTGTGTGTGTTTCAAGATATTTTTCTAAAAATAATTAAATTCAGTCCAATGTTAAGATTATGTAAGTCAAGTTTTAAATTATTTCATATTTTAAGTGTATTTTAATCTTACAATATTAAGCCAAGGAACACATTATCAAAGAATTAAATTGCATAGTTAAAAAATAGTTTGTTTTATTAATCTCTCTCTCTGTATATATATATATATATATATATATATATATGCATGTATGTATAATTTTAACATTCTAATGATCCTAGGAATTTTGCTTTTTGTTTTATGAAAATTTTAAAAAAATTCTCGTTGGACTCTTAAAAATATTTACAAAATTGAAGCATTAAATTTTATTAGAAGTACAAAATTGATATCCCAAAATCACAATCAAGGGAAATATTTATCTGAATTTTTTAATCGTAAAATCACATTTTAAAATAATATATTTAGTATTAGTTTCATGATGTTTCAGGCTCAAGTAGATAAACTTTACACTATGCAATTAAAGATGGCATTCGCTTGACAACTACGTTCATTCTAACTAAAAAAATTATTCTGGTAGTTTTATTAAGATACATGTTAAATAGTGTATACATTTATACACACTATTTAAAGTTAAGTGTATACAAACATTAATAATTTATTTCATTATCAGTCATATCCAAAAGTTTAACTAAATGCATTGCAATAAAATATCTTTAATATTTACTTTACCAAAATGAAGCACTTAAAATTAAAAATTTTCTTCACATGAGTTTGTGACATCTAATGCTAATTTTTGAAAATAGCAATTCCCACATGTTTTTATACTGTTTATATGTTATAATACATATCGGAGGTAAATATCTCAGTTTTTAAACTTTCATAACATTCAGATAACATTTTTTTACATCTCCTAATGAGAAGTGCTTATTTGCATCATTTTTCTTTCTCAAGTATAAATGAACCAGCTTAATATCGATCGCTAAGCTTTTTTTATCCATGTATATCCGAATTTTATTCACCCACCTTATTTCCTTATACCTTATTCAAATAGACAACGAGTATTATAATGGAACTTCCCTGGAGGTGAAGGAAAAGTTTGGATGCAGTATCAACATTCTTTCAGTAACCAAACAGCTCTGAGCTGTAGATCTAGTATTTTTATTTTGTGTTATTCTCCATTCATTTAGCATAGGATTTTAGGTATTTTTTCTTAAAGCTAATTGGTGCAAGTCAGGAATGCATGATTTTTTTCCCTTTCCTTGTGAGCAAACATTAGGTATGCATTACAGGTAGCTTAAGGGACAGAAAAAGTAGGAAAACAAAGATAATTAATTTGTCAAAATGTCACTTTTGTGTAACAAGATTAGAAAATCATTCCACTTTGTTTTTTACCATTAAAATACTTTGAAAGTGTTCGTAATTTTTATTAGCTGACAGACAAAGTACTAGGAAATTATTGCTTTCCCTCGTAGCCTTGTAATAGCATTTAATAAATTTTACTTTAATTTGTAACTGATTAAACGGACTTCTCAAAATCATAGTTTCTTTTGATAAAAAGTTAAAGATCTTATATCTGAAATTCTCAAAGTGTACATTTACCCGAACACAATAATGTATCTTAATTGTTTCGTCATGTGAATAAATATCTATTGAAAACAGTATATCATCTTGAAACAAACAGTCACTTAAGTTAATAGATAAATGCTTCTATTTAATAATAAAAAAGTTTTTTGAAATCCTCGCAAAAAGTAGTGTGCTTTCTAGAAAATGATCAAGAATCGTCAATCAATAAATTAATAATTTGTCACATATTTCTTAATAGATAATTGTTTAAAAACACTAAAAACTAGTTTGAAAATATATAAAGTAATCAAATTATTATATAATTATAAAAAATATTCCTTTTCCGTTAATTTTCTAATTACTTTTAAATTCATATTATTTCACACATAAATTAGTTTTTGCCCCATACATGCAATATATTCCTTAGATAAAACTATCTGAAAATTTAAATTTATTAATCAGAAAGTGTTTCTTTTCGCACTCTTTTCCATTTATTTATTCCGATATTTAAGTGCAAACTTGTATTGCTATTTAATATCAGGTTATAGAAAAAAGTTGTATGACTTAAAAAGAGTTTAATTACATTTTGAAAAAATAAAGCTTGCGAATAATTTGTATAGAAACTTCAAGACTTTTCTACACTTTAAATGCGAAACTCATTAATTATCATTATTTTTGGAATTACAATTACTATCAACCATTTTTTTTATCAATTTATTTACTTTTTTTCTCAAATGAATGTATCCTCATAGAAGCATTATCCTCACAGTTCCTGTTAGAAACATCAATTTTCTGCTAAATGACACTGATTCACAATTACTGTTATGTATTAAAATCCTTTTGTTTTCAATTAATTTTAATGGCAAATATTTGTGAAAAAAGGTGTGGATATCCTGAAAAAAAGAAAATAAAAACTTGGAATTTTTTTTTTTAAGTTTCCCATTGCTTATATTTAACTAGAGAAAAATAGTGTTGTATAGTTTTTGCACATCCATAAAACAAAATTACACATTCAAGTGAGCTATTCCTTTTCGTAAGTACTTCACTTCCGAAATCGTTGATTCTCAATTTAACAATGTTTTAATAGAAATGAAGATTCTGAGGGATTACTCAAAAGCAGATTCCTCGCATTGGTTTTGTTATATTTTTATGTATGTAACTGAAGTGCATTTAGCATTAAAGTAACAGAAAAATTGCACCCACCAAATATTCTAGACTAGAATGCAAAAGAGAAATATACAAATAAATCTAATTAAATAATAAATCAATGAAACGTAGAAAATAATAAATCAAATAAACATATAATATAATAAATCAAAGAAACGTTTCATGGATGCCTGAATATGTTTTCCTTACTAACAATCTATTTCTTTTGAAACTTTCCAATTTTTAGAAGTATTTTTATATGTATCGCTATGTTGTATTACATCAACCGGATTTCAGAAATTCGTCCACAATTTTTATAGCATATTTTTAGTTTTAGTCCCAAGTATTAAATCAGAATATATATTCCTTTTCATCTTTGAAACTTTTATTGTAAAGATTTTATGTGAAAATATTTAACTTTCTCAAAACCTTGTAACATCAATATGAAGAAACTTAAAAGCAACAAACAAAACTGCCAGAAATTATTTATCAGTGATAGAAGAATTAAACATAACATAAATCAAAAAATTCTAAAGCAGATTATATCAGAAATTTTTGTTTTTCTTCTATTATTGATGTCGATGTCACAGTAAAAAATTATCTTAAAATTGCATGTTGATATTTTCACGAGCGATGAAGCCTTAATTGCTTATCAATGAATTGCTTCTTCACTCCTTTATCGTTAAGGACATTTTTAAATAATTAATATATCCATAGGAATGATTAGACAAATGATGTTAATATTATTTTACGTTCATATTTCGACATTTATTTACAGTCAATAAAAATAAAAATAATTCTTTAGTTTTGACATATAAACTTTGATAGAAAGGCAAATCAAAGTTACTTTTCAAAAGAATTGTTGTTGTTAGTTCTTATTCTTATACAAATGAAAAAAATGTGTTTTTAAAAGTACTTATTATTCAGTGATTTTATAAATAGCAGTGATGGAGCTCTAACTTGAAAAAATGATGATTAAAACTATCAGTGGGCTAAATTCTAAATCTAATTTAAATTTAACAAAACATTTTTTATCTTTGAAAAATTAATAGTTAAGTAGCTTTATAGTTAAAAATAATAATTATGATTGTTTTTTCAAAAAAATATGTTCTGGATTAATTGAATATTGATTATGCAACAATAAAAATCTCCTGTGAAGTTCTGTTTCTTAATTGATGTTTTGCAGAATAATTTTCAAAATTGAAATTGGCAAATAAACAAAAAAAATTCATGATATGCTTCTGGAAATTAATTTCAGCAATATAAATTTCATCTCTTAGAAATAAAAAAAAACTAAATAGATAATTTTGTGGTGCTTGGTGCTCTTTAGTGTAGATTACTTTTTAAATTATTTAGATAGTTATATTGATTGTTTGAATTGTTACTTTTGGAACTGTGTATCTACTGATACAAAATGCAGAATCATAATCAATCCATCCCTATACTTTACATTTTTCTTTCCATTCCTTGATTTGAAAACTCTGCTTTGATATAATGTAAGCTCTTTGAGGATTATTTGATCCAAGGATAATGAATTTACTCTCATTCGAAGACATTGTAGTATACCAGAACTTTTGGTCTTGCTTTTCATATTCTATTGCTGCTCAAGTATTTTGGGACGATTAACTTTATTTTATGAAACTTTACATTTTCTAGCTATGCCTTGACTAACTTAGAGTAAAAATTGTCATTTTTTCTCAATAATCATTTCTTTATATGTAAATATGAATAGTTGCTCAATTTTTATTTTGTTCTGAATTCTTCCCTTAAAAATGAAATTTTTAATAATTGTTTGTATTATTCCAGGACTTTTATAATAATTTTGAATATTTGGTGTTGATATTTGCTTTTCCTCTAATTAAATCTTTCAGATCTTGTAAGAGCACATATTTGCTAGAAACCATTGTTTAACTGTAATTTACTAACAAACATGAAACACAAATTACAAAATTGTCTTGGAAAAATTCATAATATACGAAAAAGATTCACTAAAAAGAGTGTTTTGCCTTTCTTGAGCTTTGAACATCTTATCCTTTAGAACACCTTTAGAACTTTCCAATGTTAATTCGTACGGATAAGAAAATGAGTACGAAAATGTAACAAGAAATCCTGATGCGATTATTTTTTCAATATTTTTGAAGCCTAATTTAGAAGCAGTAAGTGGTGTTCTTGCACGGAATGCATGTCTTAAATTTATTTACAAAATTACTTTTTTTTTATTCGGAAAACATATATCTACATATTCTTGTGACTAAGGTACTTCGATTTCAGTATACACATTGATTATAAAATTATTTTTAAAAAAAGTATGTAACTTTTTGAAATTGCAGTTTTATTCACACATCACATCACTGTTAATTATATTATTTCAATGCATCCTAAATTGTCCTCAAATTTGAAAAAGAAATTTTAATTAGCATTTAGAAAAAAGGCTGAATTGTGCAACATGTCAAGTTTGATAACACAATTGTCACCTTTTTTTTTCATTTCTAGCTTTCAGATTTTATTACAAATAAAATGGGCATACTTTATGTTAAAAATGATTTGCGAAAATAACAAGCATTATATTTCTTCTACTTATCTCGGTGTAAAATATTAATTAATAATCATCATGCATTAAATAATATATTATGTTACACAGTTATAACTCCCCGCATAAATGTAACTCTTTACATTATTTTAAATTATTTATGCAAATGATTAGCATGAAAATATTTTAATAGCTGTATTTAAAAAGTGTTAAAACGAAATTAAGATTTTATATAAGAATATAATGTATTATACTCTTTTTGTATTAATTATTAATTTTCTTTTTTCTTAGTAGAAAATCTATTGCGAAGCATTTTTCTTCTGATATATAAATAAAAAGTTTCTAATTGACCAATTGCTAGCGAAAATGTTACACTTTATTTTTAGGAACACCATATGTTCTGTGTATAAGGATTTCTTTTTCTTCACTAATAAGTGGAGTCCAAATGACTGACATTTTCCAATAGTTAGGAGACTTCTTAAGAAATAGAGAAAGTTCGTAGAAAAAGTGGCAATTTAACTATATTTTTGAATTTACGGAACGTAGACAGTTCGATATATAACACAGTCGATTTTTCGTTCAATGAAACTTTTTCTTATTGTATGGTATATGCCTAAAGATATATTGTGGATCTTTCAGTTTTGCAAAAGAAAACAGACTCAATAACATACAAACTTATGAATAGTTACATTTAACTAATTAAATCCATGATATGGTATTCGGTTAATGTCGAAAATACTGTTAAGTTTAATTTCGAAAATTTGGACTAATTAAATTTGAGCATTTATCTTATCATATCAAGATATGCTTTTTGCGTACTATATGCAATTAATTCACAAATTTCTATTTCATATCTTGTTTTAGAAATATAAGCTTAGTTTTATCATATAAAATAAAGTGGTTTAGGATATGCAAATAAATTACACAGGTGTATTAAAAATTTGGAGAGTTTTAGATTTTGTCGATTATTTCTAAAACTACTGGATATATTTTAATAAAATTTGTGATATATATAGGGCTGATATAATCTAAAACATAATTATTCAACATTCAAAATACATGCACGTAACAGTGCATAATACTCATCGAAGCAGGGAGTTAATAGGGAATATTGTCATCTCTTTCAGATAAACAGGGATCACACCGTAGAAATAATGAAAGTACGAGAAAACATATGGAGAGAACCATGAACCCCATACCTACCCTCCAATGTCCAAGAAATCGGCCATTATGATATCGTATATATATATAGGCTTGATGGTTTAGTCAGTCATTACTTTGGATGGCCACACACACCTCCATGTATTTGCAAGAGGCACTGTGAATGCCACCAGGTATAGTGATGAGGTATTGGAGTCTTATGTTCGACTTTTCACGGGGGAAGTTAACCCTGATTTTGTTTTAATGGATGACAATGTGAGGCCCTTAGAGCTTCGATGATCGACGAATTTCCGGAAAGTGAGGATATTCGCAGAATGGATTAGTCAGTTATATCACCAGACCTCATTTATATAAAGCATGCCTTGAACATTAGTTAAAAAATAATAATCCATATTGCCACAGACCCGTTCCATCGCCGGCAACTTTTAACAAACGCTTAAAAGCTTCCAAAGAATTAATGTAATTTTACTTATAATCTCAAGCTTGATTTTTATTTATGATACTAGATGAACTCTATCAACATTTGTTGTAAGCAGCCAGACCAATCGCATGGGTCAAACAAACATCTCCCTAGACACACCTAAGGGGTCGCTATGCGTATGAGTGCAGGCGTGAAAGTTAGATAGATTTATAACAAAATTTTATAAAACTTGTGTTATTAATAGTCTAATGGAAGACTTCAGTAATAATTAAGTAAAATTTTCATGCTTAATTATAACGATAACTATTGTATAATAAAATATAAGTATATTTGAACTCGTAATGATTATTAAGAACAAACCGTTTCTGACTTATAAAAAATGTGTTTTATTGGAGATTTTCAGAAAATTTATGATTTTAAAAAGCAATAAATTTAATAAAATAAATTTTAATTTGCATCTGGTAAGAAGCAAAATAATACAAATTTTATTATTAGAAAATTTGAAAATAATTCATGTAAATATTAATCATTATTCAATAAGTAAGCTGTAATTGTTTTTCACTCTTCCTTATTATCATCTTTGAAGATTGATATCACATTATCAATCCATTGTTGATATTGAATATCTTCATTATCATAAGCAGCAGCTTTAGTATTTCCTTCTGTAAAATAAGCGATATAATTAAAAATGAAATAGTTACAATTTTATATAAATAGTTCAAAGTGAAGGTAGAATATCTGATTCATCTTGAAGTGATTAACTATCAAAGGCCGTTAATTGGTCCACATTAAATAAGTAGAAATTATATTGGTTGACTTCCAATGTCCTCCCGTTATTTTCAGGACAAAAAATACTATTTTTCTTCATATGAGCATTACTCCAGAGACTAGTGGTGCAATTAGCTCGTCAAAACTGCTGCAAAAGCTCACTCTTATTCTGTAGCAAAATGCTCGCATCAGAGTTTTTAATATTTTTTTTTTTGGATTGAACTCTTCATTGACGTCAGAAACTCTGTAAATGTTGATGAATAGTTGAAGTCGGGCAGCATCTACGTCAATCATTCCGGGAACGTTGTAAGCTTCACAAATAAATTTCTTTATTGTGTTAAATACATTTTTCTCTAGTTCTAAGTCAACTTATAAATCTGGATCAAAGAATTTCATAAATGCTTCCTGGTGCTTTTAGTTTTCCTTCAATATATTGAATGTCCTTTGCTTGCTTTTTTTGAGAAAAGCAAAATTGTAATCACACATCCAGTGATTGCATGAAATTCTGACAAACAACTGCTTAAAGAAAGTTCTAAATGTTCGTAATCCTTAGTGATATCAATATATCTTACTTTATTTCTGATGCCAGTTAATATCTACACGTGGAAATCATCATTTTTCAAATGACGGATATTGCTCTCAACAGGATTGCTGCAATATCGGTATCAGAACATCGAATAATGAAACTAGCTTGAGCATCATTATTGCAGATGTGTTGAATAATTTCTGTCAGCTTCCTCATGATCAGAGTACTTTAGATTTTCATCAATATCAGATACCACTGTATTGTTTGTGATGGCAAAAAAGTGATATTTCTTGAAATTAACAGCAATTATTATTATTATTTATCAAATGCCTAGTCATTGGCCATCAGGTCATTAGGCAATGAGCTCTCCAAAATTTTTTTATACAATATAATCCAAACTCTTAAGTGTCGAGCACACGTCAAGATGAGCCGCGTCCATGATTTGTCCAGAAGCACACAAAACACATAAAGGGAGTCAGTCAAGTTAAAATGGAACAAATGAGCTCAAAGGCAGTCGTGTCCAGTCAGCAATCTAAACTCAGACAAAGCAGCAGTACGAGGAGTGTCCAAGGCACAGTTATGTTTTAATAGCACTCTCCATGATTTATTTTTGGCAGCACTGGCAGCAGCATCTCGAAATTAACAATAATGTTTTTGTTGTTCATAAGTCTTCAGTATACCAGTGCAGTATAAAAAAACCACGACAGCTTGTTTAAACCATACATTTTTTTTATTTTTACAATTAATTATTATTCGTTATAATTAAGCGTGAAAATATTCCTTATTTATTACTGTAGCTTTCCATTCGACTCATAATAACATAAGTTTTATAAAGCTTTGTTATAAAAGTATATAATGCCCACGCTCATACGCAAAACGATCCTTTACGTGTGTCTATGGAGATGTTTGCACCATCCGGTTTGTCTAGCTGCTTATAAAAAATATTGAAATTTCACCAGGTATCATATATAAAAATCAAGTGAGATTATAAGTAAAGTTACTTTATTTTTTGGAAGCTTTTAAGCGTCTCTTAAAAGTGGCCGGTGATGGAAAGCAGTATCGATTACTAGTTTTTAATATATGTTTTAAAACATACGCAAAAATCCACATTGATAATTTTGAGAAAAATTAATACTGTTTTTACATACCTTTAGCATCCGGTACTTGTAAATTGGCTGTCGGACAAAACGTTTTGGTATGCGTGATATCAAATTTTATGCGAACATTATTTTATCCTATACATTTTATTTAGTGGGAATATAAGTAACGCCTGGGAGCCCTGGGATCTTGGAACATAATTTTTTCAATAATTTATGTGCTTTCAAATCAATAAGAAAATAACATCGTAACTATTATTATAAGTAATTTTTTGCATCATTTAAATGAATAAATATACTTATTATTTACACACATATACAACTGAAATTACTTAGTATGACCCAAATAACTCATTTTAAGAAAAACTTTATAAAGTCAAGATACCATCCGGTAAAATGGCTGTAGCCAATTGAACCAGCACTTTTATTAGCTTAAATTTTTGTGTTTTTCATTTTTAAAAATTCTGTAATAAGCAGGTTTTCAACAACTGGAAGTAAATATTAATTATTGCAAATGTATACAATAACATTCCTAACAAGAAAAATTACTTCTTTTTTATATTAAAAGACATCTATGGTAATTATTAGCACTTCCTTAGTAAACATTTTGATGGAATTATTCAGAAATGCATACTTTGAAAATCTTGACATATAAAGAAAACATTAATGAGAATAGCGAGTTATATCTTCAAAATCCCTCACTGAATGCAACGGGAAATTAATTATGTAGGAAGAAAAATTAACTTTACACATTAATTTAATATTCAACGAAGCCAGGCAAACTTCATTTTTTTCCAAGAATACCAAATAAATTTTAAAAGAATATTAGAAGATGTTGTGTGTGTGAGTTGTTCCATGATGAGTTCAAAATCTTTGAAATTTTTCTTTTTCCCTTAAACTGACTTCATAAAAATTGCTAAAACCTAGAAATAGTTGAATTACCTTAATTTTACAATAATAAGATATTTATTTGTTGCTGACATATAAAAATTTATTCATCACTGAATTCATTTAGTTTATATTTTTCTTCGCCCGTGATAAAGAAAAACTAATTTCGGAAATGTTTATTTTCTAAACTTTTACAAAGAGGACTTTCTTTAAAGATTCTTAAAAATTGTTTGTTCATAATTATGATTTGAAAGTTTCATATAAGAATTTTTAATTAGTTTCTAAGCATTTGAAAAATGTATTATCACGAAATTCGCAGAATCAAATTAAAAAATATAAAATTATGCCATTTTATAGAAAAATTTTGAATATTCTTATTGTTTATTTGAATATTCTTCTGCCTTAAATCTTGTATTACAATGAAGTTTGTTGTTATTTTTTCTGCTTTATAATTTAAGTGTCTGTATCTTTTTTTTTATCTTCCTCTGTATGCGTACTTCTCATCAATCAAAATAGAATTATATGAAGGACAAGAATTATCAATCTTTTCTTATTGGACAACTAATATAAAATACAAGACTAAAATAATTTAAATGACCGTCCGATACAAAATTCAAAACAAGACAATATGTACGTTCTGTGAACTATTCACAGCTATCAATACCATGGCGATACCATAAAATAATTGTGATATAAGAGAGATCTAATATTTTCTTAGAGTGTACCAGTTCGCTTTGCTTTTATACGTAACCCAAATTCACATGACTTGTGAAAGAACGGTATATGATGGCAGAGTTATTATCCAACTATAGACAACATATGTTCAGTTAGTGACAGAACAGAAGCAAAACAGTAGTGTATTATGACTAGCCACAAAGAATTGTTGAAAGCAATGTGTAAAATTTCTGTCGTGTATTGCCCAGTTAAAATTTAGTCACTGGCAAGATTTAAAGGTAAGGAACAACAATAGACTGAAAATGCCAAATCCGTAGTAATGGCTATTAAGTCTTAGAAATGTGTTCGATTTTTTATCAAGTTCTACAGCAAAGCATAAGTTTTCAAGGAAAAGCAGTAAAAAATCAGAAGTCCATCACATAAAATTTCTTCGATTCTCCTTTCAAACAGCACTTGTATGTGAAACTACTACATCATTTGATTCCATTGTAAAGCTAAACATTTATATGTCGTACCGAAGTCTATCTATGACAAACAATGTAATTAGAAAAGTCATTTTTTTTTCTTTCAAAGGCAGATAAAATTTTTCTATAAGATCAAAAGTTTTCTAAATATTATTTTGAGAAAATCAAATCCAACTAATTTTCCTCACACAGTTCATGCAGAAAATGTAACACCAAGAACTAATCAGAAAACATTTAAATTGCAAATTAGTCAGAGCTCACAGAGTTATGTAAATGATCCTAAATGTGCAGCTTTCATGAACTCGGTGAGTATGGTATAAAAGAAACCGACAGACTCTCTGAAATACCCAAACTGCCTCGTATTCAAAGAAAACTAATAAATGGAAAAGTTTGTTATTGCAGAGAAAATGTGTCACGCTATAAATGTCAAACATCATGAACAAAAGTTCCATTGACAAACGATTAATCGATTCGTATGCTCAGACTGCCCAGTGGCTGAATGGTAGAGTATTGCGCTTCCTTTTCATAGGTACGGGGCTCAAAACGATGGGCTGCAAAAGATCGACTCAGCCTTTTATTCCTTCAATGGGTCGATAAATGAATATCAAACTCACTTGGGAACTAAACACTGGGAGTTTTGCGTTAAACTGTCCACCTGACCGGAACATCTGCTCATGCATATCAGTGCCCAAGATCATGAAAACAGAAATTAGCACAGTATGCCTTGGTCCTCATGGGCTTTTGCGCCACTGAGTTTGGTTTTAGTTTATGATCAATCTTAGAAAGTTAGATTAATCATTATCACACCTTAAATCAGTTTACACGAAACCAAGGTGCACTGTTATTAACAAAGTTGCAACTGTAGAAATGATACACAACAAGATAACAAGGTGCACTATTGGAAAATGATAATCCATCATGTTTAAAGTGCCAACTCAATAACATGGATGTCAATACGCGTAGACAAACGTATCCATGCTAGATGTGGAAGAATATCCTGAATATTCCCATATGTAGCAACATAGGATGTTTAGTGATGATGAGTTTTAACATCACCCTACACGGAGCCTTTTTCGGGATGAGCCCATATTAACTTATACTAGTATCCGCTGCTTAGAAACCATAAACTTTCGCTCAATACTTCCTATTAGAAATCTTCCACTGTCCCATTAACAGCGACTCTTCCATTCGCAATGAGTTTAGGCCTAACGCATATACCTGCGAAATCTCAGGGTCATTCTCTGCAATGAATAACGCCTCTGTCCGATCAAGGCCGCTCACATGTATTGCCTGACGATGACGTGATTACAGGTTCGATTTGTTTTCAATTGTGGAACAAATATCTAGGGGAAAAGTGGTATAGTTTCCCTGCTCCCCGTTACCTACTACAGTCGGTTACTGCTGCTCCATATTGGTGACACCATCATTGTCGAACGACATATGAAACACACGCTGCTACCAGTAACTATTTCTATCGATCTTTTTTCCTAAACTACACAATGAATTAAGTAAAGTAATACCTGTCCATACACGGGACACATAAGCCTACGAATCCTGAGAAGTACCTAAAGAGTATACTTGGCCAATGGCCTGAAATTTGACTCATAGAGCACACACCTGAAACCTAATAGATTGTCGTTTGTATATTTACAACAGAAAAATTTTGAAGAAATCTTAAAAATAAGAGTGTTTAACTTCACATAACAAAACTTATGGCATAATCAAACTTAATTTCAGTGAACTGTCAAAAGCTATTTTTATTCTTTAAGTTTTCTTTTAGAACTATTTATTACTGATATGTTTTTTTAGCTACACAAAGCAATTTTATGAAACTAGGTCTTTACATACCTAGAATACATAATGTATTATTTTTAGCTCCTTATTGCAGATAATAATATATACTTTTGTTTGCATTAAAAGAATTTTATTAATTTTGGTATAAAGTCTATTTAGTATTAAACATTTACGCAAACTATCTTATAAACACTTATAACAACTCATATTTCACATAAATCTTTGGACCTATGATTTAAACGATTTTGACCATCGCTGAGAACAAGGCAGTTATTGATAAATGATGTTTATGTTTATAATAATAATTCCATACATTATTTCATAAGAAATTTCAATGAATAATAAATGGAATAATTTCTATATTTGTTACGATAGGTGAAAAAAATGAAAATCTGCTGAATAAAAAGTAAAAGGGGAAAATATGTGTCTTTAATAATCATATCAAATTTCTGATTCAAAACTCTAAGCTCTCTGGCTAATATCAGCACTTAAGAGCATCATGAATTCTAATTGTGCTAGATCATTTACCGTCATCAGTTTCTCATAAAAAGTGTCTTGCGATTCCTTATAAAAATACTTTTTTGATTTTTAAAACAGACGAAACTTCTTAAAATGGACCTTTTTTTTTACTTAAATTCATTGATGTGCAAAAATAAAAAATGAAAATCTTCTCGCTTTGAAAGCTTTAATTTGGTAGGTTCGGCTTTGAAGAAAAACTTATAACAAAGTAGGAAAAAAGAAAATGGGGGAGCAGAATGATTTGGTGAGTCAATTTCCTGTAAATGGATGAAAGTCATTAATTAGATCCATTGGAAATGGATTTTTAAGCGAGTAAATGGAAAGAGAGCATTGGAAAGAAATATTGCAAAACGGCTGCTCTTCTTTTCAATAATGCGATTTTCATGAAATGAGGATTTACCTTTGTGAGTTCCCCATTTGCTTTTACTGAAACAAAATCCAGATAAAATACTAGGTTATATAAATTTAGAGATAATAATTTCTTGAATACTTACTTTCTCTTAACGTCAAGGTACACTCCATGTTATCAATTGTGTTTGCATTAACTGTACAAAGATACTTTTCTTTTTTTTTATTAATTTGTTAGTTTGTTCTTTTCTAATATAAAAAATCAATGCTCAAGCAGACTTTATGTAAAGGATACAGTTATGTACGAGGGATGGTCAGAAAAAAAGGTTACAAGCCACAGCAATTAAAAATTACGTATTGTGGAGGATTTTTCCCCAGAGTGGAGACAAATGGCTCTACTTATACAGCTGGTTTGCTGGTAGATAGTTAAAGCTCTCAAACGGTTCAGGACGTATGGAATAGCAAGAGCTTAAGAAATTGGTCTCGTTTGAAAATCGGCTTTTATGCGCATAGAATGTGTCCGTATCTGACATTCACAGACAAATCGTGGAAGTTTATGGGGAAGAAGCAATGGGCAGACAACATGTAGCGAAATGGTGCACTTTTTTCAATCAAGCAGACAGGATGTCGAAAACCGCAATACGGCAAGGAGCGGCCGGCCAAGTTTTTCAACGACAGAAATCCACACAGCACGAATTGAAGAAATGGTTCAAAATGATCGACGGGTAACTCTGAGTGAAATTTCGTCAGAGCTAGAACTGGCGTGCACCATATTGTTTCTGATGTGCTGCGATATTCCAAAACAGTGCTGTGAGAACATCCACCGAGGCCTGGCTCAATGAACAGGGACCTGAAAGATTTTCATTTTTTATTTTTACACATCAATGAATTTAAGTAAAAAAAAGGTCCATTTTAAGAAGTTTCGTCTGTTTTAAAAATCAAAAAGTATTTTATAAGGAATCGCAAGACACACTGATTTCTACCGAGACGGGTTAAACAAGTTGGTTTTGAGTTCTGATAAATGCCTAAATAGACTTGGTGATTATGTCGAAATGTGATATGCATGTATGCCTCTTAATTCCATTTTGTATTTTCTGTCTATTGTTAATAAATATTTCTTTAGTCGTAACCTTTTTTCTGATCACCCCTCATACTTTGTGAACTGGCACTTAAGGTTTCTCTCTCAGAACTAACTTAAAATTTTCTTTGTTTTTCTTTTGGTTAAATTATCAACTTCTTACAAAGAAAATGTTTTGTTCAGAGAATTAGTTACATACGAAATAATTTAAAATGCAGTTACATATAGGTTGATATTATGCTAGAGTGAGAAAGCATTTATACAATTCAATGTTTAGCAATTTTTTGCCTAAATAAATATTTCTATGCATTTACTTATTGCATTAAATCATATAGTGAGGCAAATATACTAGGTTTTATTTGGATATGGATCCAATTTATGTGTGCCTATTGAAAATCATTACCATTTTTTGGTAGATCGGTATCATCTCGTTTGACGTGTTCAGATGCATGCATCTTGGTTATGTATAATTGCGTCCGTTGATCTTCCCCTCACAATTTGAGTGCGAATAATAAATAAAAAGTTGATTATTTTTTGGGGATTATTTTGGTTGTATTGTATCATGCGAATTACTCCTACTTTCACGTCGGGGTCGAATCAAATACGAAATCTTCGCAGTGAGCCACTCAGACCTAGGGGGAACTGGTAAACTCTAAAGTTGTAACTTCCTCTTCGGTGGATCGGTCCCTTATAAACTAATAACTTATTAATAATTCATTTGATAATTATTCGTTTTATTAAACATTTAACGGATCTTTAGACTACATTTAACATAGAATGTTTACAGTGAATAACTCTGACATAAGAGATTTCAAACAACAGTTTCACGAAAACGTTTTTATGAAGTTTATAAGAAATCGTCTTTTTCCTTTTGAATTAATCTTTCTATAGATAAACAGGAAAGCTATTGGCAAAGAATTTTATTACTTTGAACTATAATCAAGTTCGGAGAAAACTGAGCAAGAATTTCCTTCAGCATTTACTTTTAAATTCAGCTACAATGCAAAAACTGCATTTTTTTAAAGAGTTTTAAAAAATTGTTATGTATTTTTTTTATTGTGTGATATCAACACTTGTATCAGTCTGCCAATTGGAGCTTTAATGACCATGAATTTCACAAATGTTATAATATATTTGGTACTGTTCTAAATTACTAGAAACAATAATTCACACTGATAAAAATTCAACTTTCAATAAATAATAATATGATTTAAATCAAGAAAGGTATTTCTGTGCAAAAGAAATGGATTACAAATCTATTGGACTGATATTGATTAAGTGCACTGAAACTAAATTGAACATTTCGGTTTAATTACAATTCTTCTCAAAACAATTTTAAATTTTCAAGCAATACAATTGAGTAAGGATAAAATATCAAAAATCAAAAAAAAATCAAATCAGTACCCATAGTTTGCAAGTTGAACAACAAAAGATAGATAGATAAGTAACAAGATATATTCTATGATTTAAATAATGACATTACGTTATATTTATCACCCACTTCACAAAATTATTATTAAAAATATTTATTTCAAAAACGATTACTTTAATTAGGACACATTTTTACTTTGTCGATAACACAAAGTTATTCAAGTTGTTGTAATAGTTATTTAAGTATGTATTAGAGTATTTGTTTCATTTTCCAAATGCATAAGTTGCTAGAAGATCAAAAGATGAAAAATAGGCATCAGTTGCTTTCTTTTTTTTTCAACTCTTTCTATATTTATGTATATATATATATATATATATATATATATCTTGTTTAAATTTTCAATACTTAATAAAATTCTTTCTATTCATCCAATCACACAAGTTAAAATAAATTTTTTAATACTTGTAATAGATGACACTTGATGTTAATACAGTTTTTCAAATAATAATTCGTTAATTAACGGTTAATTAGTTAAATTAAATCAATCACCGGTTTTTGACACCAACTTTGATTTATCTCCATTGTTGTAACAATGTAACTGTTAAAACAATGACAAAAGTTGGCGTCAAAAACCGGTTTTTCAGCCAAACCGGGAGTGCATTGTTACAACAATGAAAGAAAAATCATGCTCTTTTTTGAATTCCTACAATTAGTTAGCTCTCTCCATATATATATATATTATATATATAATATATATAAAATATATATTTAATTTTTTTTTTTTTTTTTTTTTTTTTTTTTTTTTTTTTTTTTTTTTTTTTTTTTTTTTTTTTTTTTAATATATATAAATAAATCACACAATTATAATTAAGCAAAAATTTGAAACCGTATGAATCCTAGAATACAACATCCCATTTCAAAATATCAATGGCGAATACAAATATAATAAAAATACAACGTTTTCAAACGAAATTAAAATTGTATAAGATAAAATTTATAAAATATTCAAGTGCAACCTAGGACTTAGGACCGATAAGTGGGGTGAAACTAGTTTGATGGCGCCAACCTTCTATCTATTGGAACTTGGTAAGCTAATCTAAAAATTTTCAAATTCTCAAAAATTTAAAATTTAAATTTTT
Organism: Trichonephila clavata; assembly: GCA_019973975.1. Lineage (NCBI taxonomy): Eukaryota > Metazoa > Arthropoda > Arachnida > Araneae > Nephilidae > Trichonephila > Trichonephila clavata. The sequence continues at coordinate 184,300 of BMAO01015712.1, forward strand.
TTAATGCCTAAAAAATTAAGCTATTCGTCATTGCACTCTGAAAGATACATAAAAATGTTAAAATGCTAAAACAACTAAGTGCATGATATAACAACGATAAAACATCAAAGATTACGCACCAATCTTTGAAATGGTTGTATAGAATATAAAAACCTCAAAAATATGAAAATTCAAATCAAGAAAGCAGTATATATTCACAAATTAAATACCTAACAACATCAACACAGATTACATAAATCATCAAAAACTCACCCTAAATCATCCCATCAATAAATCAAATCGAAGAACGGCACTCAATTTCCCAACAATTTTTCATTTCTCCTACATCAATCATATTTCCTACATTATTCACAACTCCCACTAATGCCACGTTATAATCCAAAAGATCAATATTTTTACATTAGAGTTTAAATATTTAATATTAGATGCAAGCCAGATTGCATTCAAAATGTTTTTTGATTGGTCATAAAAAATTCTGATTGTTCACTAAAAATTTTAAAGTATAGTCGTGTAAATGTTGGTCTATATGTGTATCAAAATGTAACCTGTGGGTGTGAAATGCACATATTTTTCACAGCTGGACCACTAACAAGCTGACTTTGTGGACCTAATGTTGTGTGGCGGATCTGTACATTTCGCAAAACCCATCGTGGAATCCGTCGCAAAATGCCAATTTTTATGAGTTTAAAAAGATTTTTAAAAAATGTTTTTGATCTATGTATGTAAGAAGTTGATGAGATAATCAATCTGTATGTAATTAAATAAAAAAAATTGAAAGTTCTTGAACTTATCAATATTATGTGTTGTTAAATTATTATTTCTCAGTTTAAAATTATGTTTCTAAATATTGATATGTGTAAGCAACTATTGAAGTTTTGGATCTTAATAACATTAAAGTTAAAGGCTTCCCTTTCATCAGAAATATTGCTACATAATTCGTTGCCAATGGAATGTAAATCTAAATCTACGAATTCAACTTTGTTCGAGTTAAAATTTGTCTGTATCAATTTTAAGTAATCCAGATAAAAATCAATGTTAGGTTTAAATTCCCTGTCGTGACCAATAACAATTAAATTATCTATGTATCTTAATAAAAGGCATGATGGATCATTTCTTCGACCTGATTCAAAATGGTGTAAATAAAAGTTAGCTAGACTATTAATTGCAGGGCCACCATGAGCTAAGCACTTGATTTGTTTGTAAAGTTTGTTATCAAAAATAATAAAGTTCTCCTGTATTACAAATCTAATTAGTGTATTGAACTTTTCAAAACCAATATAACTATTTAAACCATATTTCCCATATACATCTGAAATTATCTGAATCATATCTTCTATTTTGATAGAATTAAATAGGTCTTCAAAATCGAATCCATGCCCTGAAAATACCTCTTGTTGCTCAACCTTTATTATGTCATAGCTGTTTTTTATAATAGAATTATCTTTAAATTTGTCTATTGTATCCTGTAATATATTCTGTAAAGTTCTTCCCAGTTTGGATATATAAGTATTGAATCCATTTGTTACACTGCGGAATTTGACTAGATTTTTATGAAATTTGGGAGTAAAAAATATATGGGGATATTTAATGCTACTCCTAGAAATATCCAATTGTCTACAAAATGCTCATAATCTGTTGTTAATTTCTTTCATACAAAATTTATTTACTTAAAATGCATTATTATTTTGTATATATGATCATTTATTAATTTACTGTAGTAAATTAACGTATAATTGCATAGTTTTCTGGGACTTTATGCGCGTAAACTAAAACGAAGTGTTTTTGTAAGTTCTCTATAGGTATTTTAAATTGTTTGTAAGAAATATCCTTTTTTGTTCGAAAATTAAAATTCATTAAGTCCCTGAGGACATAAAAACCATATACCTTAAAGGCTTGAGTAGGTAAATATATTTTATTGCAATATTGAGGATAAATTTGTTAATATTTTCAGATAGTTGTTTTTTTACTATTAAGTTGCTATTGGAAATCATTAAACGAAAACCAGTGCCCTTGTACATATTTTCTTTCAATTTTTAATCTTCTATTATTTCTATGTTCCCTGTTACAACGTGCCCATGATATCCATCCACATATTCTCTATTAATCACTGCATCTATACTCTTTCTGATCTACCACTTCCATAATACTATTATAGTTAAATATTGATCTACCAAGTTTTTTATTATACTTGAACTCTCGCTTTATCAACACATTTTTCACTGGTAATAAATCCATAGTTTCGTAAATATTTAAGAAAAATGTATCTCATTATATGTTTTATTCATATATGTCAAAGTGCAGTATTCTGTAATTTAAATCTCCTTAAAGTCTGTCTTTATTTCCAATTTATTAGGAATATATTTGCATACATCCACAACGAAATGTGATCCGTGATTATCTGTTAATCCAATATTTTTTTAATAAATTTAATACTATTATTATTTCCTTCTTATTGAGTCCAAATAAGAAATACTTTATTTGTCCAACACTGAAAATTTGATTCCTTTTTAATTGCATCACATCCTCTATTTTTTCGCTGTTTGCGCGCGTCCACCTTTATATATATATATATATATATATATAATCACTTTCTATTCATCCATTCAAAATAGGAATTGACTTAAAATATTTTTTGTATGACTTGTTCCATCTCTTTTCGCAACTTGCTTTCATTTATTTATTCATAAACTAGTCGGTTTTATGACGATTTCTTTTCTTAAAAAATTAAGTTACATAATTGAATCCACTGAAGTTAGTTGTATAGTAATCAAAACTTAACATCATCCCTAAATGATACTCTTCACTTAATACTATACTTTGCTTCTTAAACATGCCAATAATATTGAAAGTCAGAAAAGTAAATGCCTTACATATGCTTTAAAACACCAAAAAGCCATTAGAATTTACCACATTATTGTTTACAAAATCGATGCTCTTTTAAATACTAAAAATGGGAAACAAATTTGAAAAATATACAAATTCTTAATTACTAACCAACAAACTCAACTTGAGCGATAATTTGATTCAATGTAGTGCGATATTTCATAAGCTCGTAACTTTCATAATTCTACAAAATGTTGTATTTTAAACACACCTTAAATATTTACTAGGGTATAGTATTTAAAACGGCGTATTTAATAGCCAAATTAAGGGTTTAAAATTATTGTTTAGAGTTTTTAATTATATTCTGCATATTTCCTTAGCTGTTAAGTAGAAAAGGGCGCGTATTTTGCAAGCCCATAATTTTAATAATTTGGATATTGCTCAAAATTTCGTTTACATCGAAACTGACTGCAGCTCGTTTACCAGATTCTAGGCTTAAAAGGATAATTTAAGCAACAGATTATTTCTCCCATATTATCTACCTATAATTAGTAAACTAAATTATTTTCTTAAAGATTCTTACGTAGAACATTTTCTGAAATTTGTTAATGTGTCAGAGAAATTCGATACGCGCAATGACAAGACAATGAATGTTCCTCCCCAATCTTGCCTACTAAAGAATGGATTTTTAGGAGAAGCATGAATATTAATGACATCGTTCACTAAAAGAGGGTGAAATTGTGAGAAAAAGAGGCTTATCCCTGCCCCGTTTCAAGATCATGAAGGCATATAATGATATAACTCCCCTTATTTGCATATTCATGAAGACTTGGCAGCATGTTCGTAGCACGCAACTAATTTTTATAACAAATTTTATTGGATAATTTTAAATTCACGATAAACTATTGGTTACGATACAACATTCGATATGTATAAATTAAGTATGATTTTTTCCCGTTTATATGAAGCTTTAGTAGTTCCTATACGATTACTTTTATTAATTGGATGGAAGACAACTTTGCTTCAAAGTTATAAGAACTAAAAGTAGATAAAATAAAATTTATTAAGGTAAAAGAAGGTAAATTAAATCTCAAATTATCCCAATGACCTTCGAAATTAATCATGTAATAAATATTGAATTTATGATTTGTATTAAATTCTACAAGTATTTATACAAATTACAATTGTACAACCGCAGAACATTTGTGTATTCATTAAAATTATATGCAGTCGATACTAAATGGAAACAAAATGCTCGATACTGCTCAGAAAAGGACTCGCTTAGTAATTATTACTGTATATTTCTTCGCTAATAATTATATTTCTTGACCTCTATCTTAGTTTTAGAAATTGTATGTAGTTTAAATATACAAATATTGAGATTATTGACTTAACATGAGTTAATCTACAATTTCAATAAAAGGGACTGGAGCCCTCCAAGTCTTTCATTCCTCACATAAAATATTTAAAGTATAAGTATATAAAGCTTAACTGAAACTACTAAGTATTAGAACGAAAGAGGATAACAAATCAGTTCCATCCTTATTGCTTTATAATTCAAATTTTCAATATTCTGTGCTAATAACTCTTGCATAGCTCCAAAACTGACTCCATTGTCAACTATGTTAATTGAATGAAACTATCAGTGTATCTGGAGCTATAATGGAATCATACTTCTTTTTATGGATATCTAGCTGGCTTATCCATTCATGGTAAAGATGAAATGAAAAATGTAACAGTCGTGATAGAAAGATAAATAATATTAATAAACTTCGATTTTTAAATAATTTGAATAATTTTAAATGAACTGCAAATCAGTCTCAGACTGAAGAATGATTTTAATATTTGTTCAGTTGTATAAATACAGCTAAATTACCGGATGTTTCCAAAGTTCATCTGAAAGAAGTGATACACTAAAAGATAGTTCAAAAAGGGATTTGTCTTTAGTAAGTTTGATACGCAAACAGACAAAAAAAACTTTCATCATGGTGTTAAAAATATTAATTTTGATACAAAAATTTCAAACAATCGCTTATGAACAAACAAACACTTTTTTCCCCATATGGTGTCTAGATAAGAAACCTACTGAGTAACATGTAGTCTTGTGTTATCTTAATGAAAGATGACGTCTATGGGCCCTCAAAGATAAGATATATTCATTTTTCATAAGATCTCAGAAATATAACACTTGCTTTTCAGATTACGAATGACGTGAAGAAGAGGGATGGTGTCGTATATAAAAAAGGCTATCCATACCACTCAACCAGGTGCAGGATCCCGGAAATATCGAATGTAAGAAGGTCAATTAAGAAACTGAATGCGTAACTTTCCTAATTTCAATTACTTCTCTTATTAAATTAACTTATTAAATAACTTAAATACTAATTTCAATTGCTTAATTTTAAAAATATGGGTTGTGTAAGAGAATTTGATGTTTCTGATACCTTATAAAATGATATAATATTTTAATTTTTAATTTTTCATCTCGAAAATAAACTGAATCACTATCACTATATTTATATAATTCAAAAGAGGAAATTCAGTCTATCTGTCCATCTATCTATATTATATATATATATATATATACACATGTGCATATTTGTATATTGTATCTCATTGCCTAACATTTCGAGGGAAACTTCAGAGGAGTTGAAATGGTTGTTAAAATTGAAAACTTTACCTCCAGCAGAAATGAGTCATTGTAATTCTAAAGAGAAATATTTGAAATGATGAAACTACGGCAATTAAACACAACCAAGTTTCAAAATCTTCACATCATATGGAATTTCAGAAGAGAAATCAGTTTAAAAGCAGGCCTCCTTATTCGTTGCAGTTCCGAATTAATTATATTGTCAGTAATGACTTACCCAAAATTTTAGAACATTGTTACCTCAAATCTCATCATTTAAAGCAGTTCAACAATGTTGATTAACGAAATATTTAACAAATGTAATTATTTAAATGTTTAACTATTCAAACAACTTTATTTTATTTAACTCATTGTTCATATGAATAAAACAAACTGAGAATTGTAAAATAATTTTTTCATTTATACTCGAATTTATTAATCTTTTTTCGGATTTTTCTTTCAGGTAATTCTTAATTAATTTTAAAATACAAAATAATACGGTACATCATAAAATAAATAATAGTTTTCTTTAATTTTCTTATTTAGTATCCATTAATTGATTAAGAAAAATTTTAAGTTGGTAGACCCCATTCAAAAGCATTTTTATTAAAGAGTACTAAATGAATTACGTGCATAACATAATGAGAAATATAAAGAGCTGAAAGCTTTTGAATGAAAACTTATCTAGACAAAACAAAGAAATAACATTAAACATTACATAGTGTATTTCTAATTGAAATGCATAAAAATTTAGTTTCTTCTCTAAAGATAATTTTAAAATCACCTTTTGTATTTCTTTTCTTTTAATTTTGTTTTGCATAAAAACTTTCATCATATTCAATCGTAATTAATTTCTCAGAAGATAAGGAAATTCACGGAGCTATCAAATTGATTCACTTTTTCATAATAATTTTGTACTTTTTTCGTATTTTTCGTAGACTTTTCAGTTTTGTAAATAATGAACATAATTAGAAATAATTTCGTTTCAATTCTAAATACAATATCTATCTAGAGTATATTTTGATATACTTTTAAGACAAATGGTTTTTTTTTTGCGGTAAGAATAAAGATTTTAAGTTTAAATAGCTTTTTAATAGTGAACAATGTATTTAATGAAAAATATTGTATATCTTTCTCTCCCAATGTTTTCCCATTTTATTGTATGTTTAGAGAATACGGTTCTCAAAAGCTTCTATTAAATAATCCTTTAAACAATCTAAAAATGTTTCAAATGTGTTGGAGAGGAAGGAGAAAATAAGAAATAGTTGAAATGGAGAATTTCAGCTATCCATCGAATTTAAAACTCATTTACAAAAAAAAAGTATTTCTTAGCAACAGGATGAGTAGTAAATACTTAAAAGGTTTGGTGTCATAAACTTCTTAGAAAACTTTCATTGGGTTTATATATGTATGCATATATAATACGGATCTTTCTCTTTCTCTCTCTCTCTCTCTCCAACGGAGATAAGCGCCTTCATTGAACAGTTCCTGCTTTCAGAGGTAAATTAAAAGTGCATGAATATGAATAATCAGAGGAATTTAAGTATGATAATTGTCTATCTTGAAAATAAAAAAGTATGTAAAAGAAATATATTAAGACAATAGTAATTAAGCAACATTTTATTTAATTATGAGGAAATTCGTTAATTATGTAATAGTTCTAAATTCATTTAAAAGATAGTACCTTAAGCTTCTTGAAGCACTTTGACTGGGTATGAGTCCTTTCTTGATTCGTTTTTGAGAGTGTATGGAATGACATAAGAATTTCATGCTTGGCCCTAATTGGAACTACAAGATAGCAGGATTTCAAAGGTAAAACACTACTTAAGTTCATCTCAAACTTATTTCATATGTAAATTCCAAGTTTTAAGCATTGTTTCGTTTAATTAATTTTCATAATAAATGCATAAATTACATTTTTTAACTTTTTTCCCTAATTAAAGAACTTTTAAAATTAACTTTTAATTTTCTTTTTTAGGATACTTTTGTAAACTAGCTATCACATTGTTATCACTAAAATTAAGGGGAATAATTTTAAATTTACAGAAAAAAAAATATCTTTATATCACATCTAATAAAGTAATGATACTCAAGCCTGTTCTTCAGACGTTTAATTTCATATTAGTATTAATCAAAACTAGACACAGAATGTGCTCTCAAAGAACAATGTTTCGGAAGATGCGTTTTGCATGTCCGTGGTTAAGACATATCAAAAACAGCGTTCCTAAAAATTAATGAAGAAAATTTGCCAGAGAATATAAATAATACTTTATTAATTTGATTTTTGAAGTAATCATTATAATTTTGTTTTATTCTAGTTTTTCATAATTGTCTTCATTGTCTTAAAAAAATATGGTTAGCTCTGTCTTGGTTCGAATAATTTTTCGGACATCAGAACCAAAACAATTTTAGCATTGAAAATTAATATATTTTCTATCCTGAATTCAAAAACGCAAAATATTATCTCAGTTAGCAGTTTTTTATTTCGTTACTGGTGGCCATACATGCGATATCTCACTCACACATCTCCAACTTTCAGTGCAATATTAATTCAAAAAAAATATTTCGCAGCACACTCATGTCCATAAATTAAGGATAATTCAGAATCACACAGAAATTGAACTCTAAAATAAAATTTCACCTATAGAATTATCACACACATCTTGAAGAAGAATATGCAAATTACAGGAAACCACCAGATGGCGCGGATAGTACGTCGCAATGACGAGAGTGTAAGAAAGGGTTATATAAGGAATGGTGACAAAGAACATTGTTTACAAGCGCTTTAAAAGCCTTTCAGTGCAATAACCTCATAGTTATGACACAAAGAAAGCATTTGGAAGATTTTTTACGTGGTAGAATTATCGGACGACTGGAATGTGGACGTACCCAGCTGGAAGTATCCGAGGAACTTGGAATCGCACAGAGTGTCATCTCCAGGCATTGGTAACGATTCCAAGATGATGGTAATGTGAGTAGTTGTTACAGCACAGGTCGCCTCCGAGTTACAATGCCGAATGAGGACCGGTATTCGGCAGTTACTGCCAAAAGAAACAGACGGAGCACAGCATCAGACCTATCTCGTCAACTCTCTTCAGCTAACGGTACGACAGTTTCAAGGCAGACCATGTACAGACGCTTAGGTCACATTGGTCTATATGCTCGTAGGTCTTTCAGATGTGTTCCCCTTACCGCAACTCACTGTCACCAGCGATTAACCTGGAGTAAAAAGCATACATTGAGGAAACCGCAACAGTGGTCTTGTGTGATGTTTTCCGACGAGTGCAGGTTTAGTTTGCCGTATGATTTTCGCACTGACTTTCATATGGAGAGCGCCAGGTATCCGTTACCACCAAGAGAACACCATTGAACGACACCGTTAAGGTAGTGCATGATGGCTCGTTTGGGGAGGAATTATTCTTGGTTAAGAACTTACCTGCATGTTAAGAGTGTAACGATGACAGGCCACATCTATCGGGATGTCATTCTGGAACAACATGTACGTTTGTTTTGGGGCACCATGGGTGCTGAATTTCTGTTTATGGATGACAACGCCCGTCCTCATCGTGCTAACATTGTAGACGAATGCCTTCAATCGGAGGATATCAACCATATAGATTGGCCAGCATACTCACCGGACTTGAATCCAATAGAGCATGTGTGGGATATGCTTGGCCGACGAATTGCAGCCCGTCAACCCCCTCCCACCTGTCTACCAGAACTTCGGAGGGCATTGCTTGATGAGTGGTGTAATATTCCCCAAGATCAGATTGATAATTTAATACTCAGCATGCGTAGGCGTTGTTAGGCCTGTATTGCATCGTCCAGGAGACATACTCCGTATTAACCATCATACTAATCATGTTGTACTGTTTTTTGTTAGTTGGTTCTTTTTTGGAAATTTGCTCCAGGGAGTAAAAATCACAATTTTTATTAATTATGTCAAACATATAGCATCTTTTTTGCTCTTTACCTTTTGTTTAATAAATAGACTTTACAAATAAGCCAAATTTGTTTTGCTTCTGTCTCTTTCTTTGCCTGAACTTCATTATCCTTAATTTATGTACATGAGTGTATTACATTTATCAAATATATTGCCTTTTAAAGTACTTAAAATAAATATCCGGATAAAAATGATTATTATAAAAATGTAAAATGGTTCTTAGAAAAACGTCTTACAACTTTGTTTTGAAAACAGCTTTACAAACTGTATTGGTCATCAAAGCATATAAATAATTTGGAATAATAGTTATGTAGGTTATTTTGTAAATCACTTTATCAAAATTTTTAAATAGGAATATCTAAATATCTTGAATAGATTTTTTTATTATAAGTTATAAAGGACATCACACTGTGCGTGAAATATCAGCACAGTTGCCACCAAAGTCATCAGTATACTATTCTTATATACATTAAAAACTAATAAAGATACAATACAGAAAATAAAAAAAGGATTAGGTTTTCGATTTTCAATTATGCTATTTTTTTTTTTTCTTTGTCGCTTGACATGCGACGCTGACTCTACGGATACAGAAAAGTTACAATTTTCGTTACATAAAGGATCAAAATAAAACGCTATAAACACTTGATACATATTTTTAAAATATTTTTGTCAATAACATGAAAAAAGAGATTACAATCAATTTAATTAAATATGATTTAAATGATTACCTATGTTTTCAAATGTTTATTAATATTGACAACACAGTTAAATTATAAACTCATTTTTCAAAAAAAATGAGAACTCTCATTTATAGCAAATATTACTCTTTATTGAATTAATACACAAGGAAAAGGACAATTTCTTACCAAATGGGGGGGGGGGCAACCTTACTCAAACTACTAATTAGAAGGAAAGGAACTTCCTTCCAAAAGAGGGAGGGTAGCCCATTTTTTGTAAAAAAGTAGTATTTAAGCTTTAAGGCTAGATAAGCTCTAAATTAGTTTAAAGATGAAACCATGTGAGACAGCCTGTTGTAGCCTTCGCTGGTGGTGTTGGTATATTTCAACAAAGTTTTATTCGAAACAAGTAAGAAGTTCAAGAGAAAAATTACAAATTTGTATTGGTGCGTTCATTTTACAAATGAAAACCCCATGGAAAATATTTGGAGCATTATAAACAAACGGGTAAGTAAGATAAGCTACTCAACTAAAATAAAAACCGATTCAGAATGTTATATAAGTTTGGTTTCGAAATGATAGAGCCCAAAATGTATGCTCTAAATTAGTGGAGTCTATGCCTAAACGTGTACAGAATATCATTTACATTGAAACACGATACATTTTCATTTAAACTGATATGCTACGCATTGTGTACCTATACTAATTAAACCACATATGTAAAATATTTGTGTTTGTACCAATTAATTTCCACAGCATTGTAACATTGCAATAAAGTACTGCTTTCGCTACAATGATCTCACTTTTCTTAATTTTTATACATATGTAAGTCATTATTTGCATAAAAAAACCAGTTAAAATATTTCTAGCAAAGCCTTTATCCTTATTACTTTGGAAGTGTAATGTAATATTTTTAAAGGAATCATTTGTTAATTACATACATTCAGAAACCGCTGGATAAACAAATTCAAAGACCTTCATTCTCATGAAAGAAATTTACATGCATTAAACATATCCTTTACATTAAAAGTTACATTATAGTAATAAACCGGCATAGTAATAATTAAAGTTAAAATACGAATGTTATTTTTTTAAATTTTGAGTCGTTCAATTAATCTTCAAGTTTAATTTCAGATCGTTTCCCCTGCACTAAAAACTATTTCTCCAAATGCCTCATATTTGCGTAAACTTTTGAGCACTTAAACGTATAAAAGCTTCCGTTACATATCTATGATTATGTTAATTTTGTATTATAATGATAAACAATATATATTTTTCTTTGTTATGGTCATTATTTCTCTTTTACAGAAGCCTCTTCAATCCAAGTATATTTTTGAAATGAATTTCCCTAATTTCTTAAGGTTAATTAAATTTGTGTATAGCTGTGTGTAGTGTGTAGAGTTATAATGAATTTCAACTTTTAATGTACTGTTTATTTTATAAAAAAGATAACCATTATCTTTTTTTAAGACACATGGCTTATTTAATTAAAATTACATGAGTTTATTTTATTTAATTTGAAAATACATAGTACTTTTGTAATAATAATTTAAGTCAATGTCATCAGTATATATTACTTTAATTATTCTTATACTTAATTATTTGTTAGCTGGTCTCATTCGTAAATTTGCAGAAAAATACATTCAATGATACTTGCATCAGGGCTTAAAGTAATCAAAACTATGGGTAAATAAATAAAAAAAGTGTCTAAAAATATTTCTAAGAATCCAGAAGAACAAAGTTTTACTTGTAAAGGGAAGCTGAAATCTTGTCGGACAAAGATAACTGTCAAATGTCTCTAATTATATTTAACGCTATGAGTTAGCAGCTTTTCAAACAACAAAAATTTAAATATTAATTAAGAAGATTCCATTTGAAGTGAAACAGTTTTTCTGTGGCTTACAAATTGTATTTTTATGGCTGTATTTCAAGGAGCAAACTCCTTATTATAACTTCAGTGGTAAAAACTACATTCAGTTTGGCCGAGAGTATAAGAACTGCAACCGCATTGACTGGGAAAATGTAATTTGGCCTGAAAAAATGTATAATTTTATTTCTCACTACATAAGTAGTTTATGTTTGTTGACGGTTTAGCAGAAATAGTTGATTTTAATTGGTTAGTGCCAATTCCAAAGTATAGAAGGAAATCTCTGTAGAAATATGTGGGAAAGATGCTATTTTTATTGGAATCCTTTGGGATTAATAATCCTAAAAAATGATTGCATTATAGTCCAAATTTATTTAAACATATTTTAAAGAATCACAGCTATTTTTTGGTATGAATGGTTTTCCCTAAAGGTTGACTTTTGTTTCAGTCACATAGTGCTTCCATCTGTAAACATCAAAGTTTGGTTCAGTAAATATGATGTTGTGAAATAAAACAATTGTTTTGCAACCTTCAGTCCTTTGACCTCAGTGTTACTAAATCTGGAAGACCTTGAGAAATAGGGGAGAAGATAATTTCCTTCACATTCCTCATTTGAAAAATTGGAAATTATCTTACGGAAGGTATAATATAAAACACAATTAACTTATGCGAGGAATTATGTATAATTTATTTAATTCGATCAATTGCTCTCCATGGTGTCTAAATGATGAATCAACGAAATATTTAAAAAAATAAGAATTCTCAATCCAAATACTTAAATTATTTTGACTAATTCCTATAGATATGTGTATCTATTCTGTATATTCTTTATCATAGTTCCGTAAATCAATTCTTCAAAATGAAATTTGTTTTATAGAGTTAATTAAAGTACGTATTTAGAATTATCCGTAAAACTATTTAAAAATGATTAAATTCATTATTTTTTTTGGTATTTCCTTTGATCTACGAAGATTTAAAAAAGTCATCTGCTACTTCAGAATTAGCAATTAACTGTCAGTCTTACCTTTAAAATACATTTTCTATTTACACTACGAAATTTTCAAAATGATTGTTAAATTTCAAGAGACCTTTTTTTCAATTATTACATTAGATATGCTTACAAATACAATAATAATATGAAAAGGAATTTATCTTTGCTTCAGAGTGTATTATTTGGCAATAGTTATTTGTCATTGTTTTTCATTTCTACCTTAAATATATTCTATATTACTGTCGCTCTACAGTTACAAAATAACTTTTACAGGCAGACATTTTATCACAATCGAATAGTAAAGGATAATAAAGGAGAGGCAGTTGTACTGCTAATTCATTCTCCAAGGTTTTTCATGACATGGCCCATGAAGTTGGAGGACAATTGAAGAAATTTGATCTTCTGTTCCGCCACAGCTATACTCAAGTATATTTGCAAATGTTCTGCACTGCAATTTTATATTTAAGTTTTATAAATAAAACCTTTGGACATAGTTTTAATTTAGATAAGCTAGTGTTCTTTCTTTCATAAACTTAATATTAGAATAAATATTTTTACGAGCACTAAGCATAAGATAAAATCATATGACTTTAACATTGTAGTGTTAATGCAAGGCAGCATTGCGTTCTTTAATCTGCAGTAGAAAAAATCTAATTATCTTATCTTAAGTAAAGTAAATCACAAAATTGCTTCAACTGAAACTAATTTAATTAGTTAATCTCCATTCTCCTCTAAAAAACCCGGAAAGGATTTTTTTTCCCAAAGAAAAATCCCTTCGGATAAACAGATGAATAAAATAAAATCCATTCATTCATTCTCAAACCTGTAAATATGATCAGTGCATCTAGATATATTAAAAGTGCTTTAAATCCAGCATGGGTGCGCATATTTTACAATCTATTGGTTAACATTTTCATTTTACATAAGCTTAAAAAAACCCAAAAATTTACCTCTTACACGAGATTAATTTAATTTTTAAAGAGAAGGTTTTAGCAAGCCATTTTTCAGATCAAACTTCATTCCTGACTCTACGAGAATGCTTTTATGGAATTGCATCTCAAGCTAAAAAAAGAGGTTATATTTGGAATAATTATGTTTACTATTTGCTCTGATTTTTTAAATCCATGGTTAGAAGAGAAATGATATATATTTTTTTAAAGTAAATATATTAAAGATATTAGTTCTATCCTCATCTTACCATGAAAAATCTTTAATCTGAATTAAACAATGTCAAATGTTTATATTTTTGTCGAAATAAAATTTAAAATAATTATTCACAGTCACATATGCGGGATGTGGGTAGCCTAGTGGTTAGAGCATCGGACTCCAGACCAGAGGGCTTGGGTTCGATGCTCGATGCCACCAAATACCCTCCGAGTACACTTGGAGTACGTGCTCTTTAAATATATGGGTCCGAATGTCTTGTAGACGGTCGCACCCAAAACCCCGGATACAGGGTGATAAATAATATTTCCCTCCCCTCCAGTCTATGCCTAAGTGGTGGCGGTGGATATAGGTGGTGTCGCCATCTATCTTGTGGAAGTCCAAACTGTCTCTGACTCTGGCAATTTTCCTTCGAAAAGGACACAACAACGTTATATATTCATTGGTCGCTGTAGACTATTGGTCAAGGTAACGGACTTGTTGCTGGCGTGCCACAACTTCGAGCCCAGTACCACTTATGGCACACCAAGTAGAGGGTTGACGTACTTAAAACGTTCAGGGCTCAAAAGTCCTCCCGTTGGTGTGGTGTGGAAGTTGAAAAAGGGGTTCACTTTCCCCTTTGAAGTTCATAAACACTTCTCTTTATAAGAACGAATGCTTTTCATTTAATTGAACATTACAATCTTCTTAAATGCATGATTCTAATAATAAATTCAATAAGTAAATGTTTTGAATTTCAATCAAATCAATATTCTATAAACTTCAAAGAGTTCCATACACAAAACTAATCTCAATCGAATCGAATATTTCAATCTGCATTACTTGAATCCATACAATTCTTACTTTGTTCTAATTTTAAAAATTCAAAACTCATTAGAAGACTTTCAAGAGAATTTGTTTTTTCAGTCCCCATAATACACAAGAATTTGTATAATGGCAAATATTGAGAAAACAGTAATTATATGGCGAGTGACACTCTAAAGCAAATACGAATTGATCAAAATACAATCGAAAATTAATTTTATTTTACTTTCAAATAAATGTCTGAATTATACACATTTTAGTTTGTTTTCAATTTACATGGCTGTACGTTTAAAAATCTATGGTTCCGTTTTACACAGTTTTCTGAAGAACCTTTCGTCAGAGAGAGTGTTAATCTGGGAATAGAGTACTAGGATTTTTTTCTCATAATATAGATATTTATCTTAGAAATATATGGAATGAGCAATTAGAACCACCTCGTTCAAAACAGTAAGAAAAGTATAATAGCTTTCAGAAAATTTGGACATTAGGGTGTCCGACTACATTCAGAACCGTGATTTCGCAAAAACGTACAAATGAATACTTTTTTAATATTTAATGTCACTTAGATTAGGACATATATATAGGTGTGTGTGTGTGTGTGTGTGTGTGGTGTGTGTGTGTGTGTGTGTGTGTGTGTGTGTGGTGTGTGTGTGTGTGTGTGTGTGTGTGTGTGTGTGTGTGTGTGTGTGTGTGTGTGTGTGTGTGTGTGTGTGTGTGTGTGTGTGTGTGTGTGTGTGTGTGTTCAATAAAAAAATTATTTGAATGCAATATTTTGTTAAAAAATTAACCTAGAATTACCTTTTTTCAAAACATTCTCCTTTTATGAAAAAATGTTTCTATAATAATAATATTTTGCTTATATATAGCTAAGACTGCTCCAGAGGACCTGAACTACGACTTTTAAAAAATTCACGTTGTCTACCGCGTTACTACGAATTAAAATAATTATCACTGTTTTCCTGTTAAAATTTCTCCACTTTGATATATATTTCAAATAATCCACTTCTAAGATATATATTTCAAAAATCGTAGTTCAGGATCTGTAGAGAGGTGTGAGCTATGTATAGGCAAAATATTATTATTACAGAAGCATTTTTCATAAAAGAATACCTGGAACATAAATAATTCTATATTCATTTTTTGCCGAAATATTGCATTTAAATCATTGATAATTGTGATAATTTTCTTATATAAAACAATTTCATTCGTGTATTCTAATCTAAGTGACCTTAAATATTTAAAAAAAAAAACATTCGTTTGTACGCATTTCAAAAATGGGATTCCAAACGTAGTCGGATACTTTAAGTCTTTATAAAAACAAGAAATACTTAAGAGCAAAATGCATTTAGTTATTAATAAGTAATTATATGTTTTCTCTGGGAATTTTTTGTAAATCAACAGAAGAACTCCTTAAACAAAACTATAATTTATTTGAGTTTTATTTTTTTATTAAATGAACTTTGCCTAAAAACAACAAAATCATGAAACTCTAAGTTAATTGGTATTTTAATTCCATTCATAAATACATTTAAATATTTAACGAATGCCTAGAAATTCTTTACTTGCAATAATTTCCTTTTTGTTGTTTATTTTCCTTATTTGTTGCTTAATTTCCTTAAGTTGTATTCTTACCAATGTATTTACATTACGCATTTTCTTTTTTAGTTTACTGTTAATAAAGTATTTTATGTTAACTTTTATTAACATTTTTTTTCTTTACTTTTAAGTCTATTCCCCCTTTTTTCTTTTAAACATGACTAAGAAAACTTATATAAAAGAATAATTCCTCTATTGAAAATAATACTTAAAAAATAAATAGCAAGTGAATAAAAGCAAGAAAATTAATATCTCAAAGCTTACGGCAAATATGAAAATTGAAAATGAACTAAATAAGAGACAGAGTATTTTTATGAAAGCATCATTTTTAAATAAATTCTTTATTAAATCTTTTGTTTTTTTCAGCAAATAAATTCTGAATTATATTTTAAAGCACTAATTAATTGCTTTTTAAACGTCTTTACTTTTACACTTTTAAAAAATACTCAGAATATTAAATTATTTCTTTTTATTTTGTTTTTAAATGCATAATTAACATTTTTAGAATGAAATATATCGGAAAGATGGAGCGAGAGCATAATATTGAAAAATTTAATAGCTAGAAATGTGTGGTGTGCATGAATGGCATAATAGAAATAAGAACATTCCATCATATAAGTGTGTTTGTATTTGAAATGCATTTACGGTTTCTCTTCCCCTTTTTACATCTATAAATATATTTATTTTTAATACTTTTGAAATATCTAAACTCTTGCTTCCTTACGTTCCTAACGGTTGAGAATGGAAGCGTTTTACATAATGAAATGTATGCAAATATCTAGTTTTAATCTTTTAAATACTTTCTTACAGTATCGTTAAATTTGAAATAAACGATAATCTGGAAATTTAAACTTCTGAAATAATTAGCAATACAAAATATAACAGTATAAGTTTAGAATTACACGAAAACTTACTTGTTCATTTTCTACTTTTCTAGTATTATTATACTTCAAATATTTAAATTATATAGATAAAAATATTTATTTAAAAACAAATAAATAAAAATGAATTCAATTCTTTCAAAAATTATTAACTTCGCTCTGAGAAATACTAAATAAATTTTATCTCTTTGATGCACATCTCTCTCTTTTTCTAGAATTATGTATTTGATAAGATAATAGGAACTTCCAAGAAATAAATAATATAACTCATCAGAATCGAAATAAATAGAATATTTGAAAATGAACAATGAAACACTAATTGTTTCGAAAATGTGCCGTTTAAAACCAAGTCTCATTTAAATACCGACGTTTAAAAAACGCTTTTATGTTGCACCATATTATCTGTTCTCCCATCTCATGCATTTCGTGATGGAAATATGATTGTTTCCAGCATCCATTAACAGACATTAAGCACCCTGAAAACACATAAGCTAAAGAGAACAGAAAACGGCGCGTAAAATGCAAAATAGAGGAAATTCGTGATATTTGAATTGAGTTACTCTTTTAAAAAATGTTGCTTTGTTTAAATTACACACTTAAAAAATTTTAGAAACTCTTTTTTTGATAATTTTTATGAAGATATAACATTAATAATAGTTTGGAGTAAATCACTCTGGATCTCTAAATTATTTTTTTAATTTAATAATAATATTGTAAAAATTTGATGTAACAGAAACTTTTAATCAAAAGTTAGAATTTTAGTTATTTCTTAAAAAATAAGCAATATATTTAAAATTAAGATTTCACAGTCTATTGATAAAATATACTCAAAAAATATTTAAAATTTATAAACTTGAAATGAACATTAAGTTGATGTGTATTATAAAATCTTATTTCTAATTGTCTGCCTAACTTTACCATTGATGATGGTAAATTAAATTTATATGTATGCAAAACATATTTATCACATATTGACAGCAATTTTCAACATTATAAGGTTAAAATAGAAAAATTTTAATATGCGCTGAATAGAAAACGAGTAAATTTATTGGTGAGAATTGCAATACAATTTTCATGAACATTAAAATAAGCAGAA
Organism: Trichonephila clavata; assembly: GCA_019973975.1. Taxonomy (NCBI): domain Eukaryota; kingdom Metazoa; phylum Arthropoda; class Arachnida; order Araneae; family Nephilidae; genus Trichonephila; species Trichonephila clavata. Next base: position 202,771 of record BMAO01015712.1, read on the forward strand.
TCGAATTCATTATTAAATGCGTACTGTTTCATTTATTTTGTTACAATATTTGCTGTGAGAATTTTTTTATATACGGCCAAAATCTTTAGAACATATGTTTCATGGTGCACATGACGATCAAGATTAAATATACAAACATGCTTTAAATTGTTTTTATGCTATATTATTTATTGTGTTGGGAATTTTTTCTAAATACCATTCTAAATTAGATTTAAGCAAAAAAAAAATTTCCCGATTTTAAGAAAAAAGAAAAGAAATGCGAATTTTTTTTATGTGTTTTATGTTTGTCTCCACTCCGTAATTTTAAAACATCTATTCTTCTCATATTCGAAACGGCTCACCAATAAATCCTTATCTTTCATTCCTGTAGTATAAAGGTTATACGCGTTTAAAAATATAACGCACATAGAACTTTAATTTGGATTGTGGCTATGAAATTTAAAATATTTCAGAAATAGTGAATAAAAGTATGAAAAAAGTGAGAAATGCGTTGAGGAGGCATTTGATAAAATAGATGAAAATAATTAGTTAGACTCATTTTTGATCTTCTGTTCATTACTTTTCAGTAAAATAAATGGATATAATGGTTTGTAAAAACTTTCAAGTGCTTACGTATTCCTCTCTTTTATTATTTATTGTTAGATTAATGTAATTACATTAAAATTTCATTTAAATTATTTTATTCATTTATTTGCTTTATTAATTTGGTTAATTTTATTAATTAATTTATGAAAGATTAGTAAGTGAATGATATGTATTGAAAAATACTTATATCAAATGTGGTATAAGAAAGGTATTGTTGCTTTGCATGCTTCAAATGAACATGTGATTTCATGTTTAACTTCATTAAAAATTTGTTTTAGTTTTTTTAAGCATATTCTGTTTGCATTATTTTTTATCTATATTCCACTTTAGGATTTCTTAAATAATTCTGCCTCTTTATTTAAAAAAATATATATATTATATAGGAAATTAAATATTTATACAATGATATATTTTTTTTTAAAAAAAAAGAAATTTAAGTTGAATTTCGAAGGTAATTATTACTTTTCATATCTATACATTCATCTATAAACCTGTTCTATGAATATTTAAAACCATAACTTTTTCCAATGGTAATCAATTGATAAAATTTTAAGACAATTTTGGAAAACATTACTATTGCAATTGGTTAATTACCAATTGCAAAAACTATTAAATACTTGTGAGAGTGAGACAAAGGTAAATAAAACTCTCCACATTATTTTATTTAACAATACTTTTCAGGTAATGTTATTACTTAATAATTCGTAATATTGTTTTTTGATTTCTAGTTGGCATTTTATCATTTTTTTTTATATTTCAAGATCAAATTAATTTTTAAAATTTCTGATATAAATTTTTCTAAGTGCTTTTATCATTAGAAACTGACTAAATAAGTTCAAAAGTATATTTTTCCTACCAAATTTTTTTTTTCGTGTGTTGGATGAAATTCAGTAAGCAAAGCAGAATTTATGTTCCAAATTATCGTTCTGTAGGTAAAATTCAATAAAAAAACACTATTCGAAATGTCTGATTATACTTAGTTTTAACAAATGAGTTTTTTTTTGTAAAGTACACATATTTATGGTATATCTTAACAGTGAGGTCGTGGAGGAGTGAGAAAATAGAGGTTTCTTATATTACTAAAGGACGAGTCCTTATTCACAAAAATATTTTTATTTATTTATTTTGCATATTTATGAGACTAAAACTTTTCAATATTTTACAACACACTTCATTTTTATCGTATTTCTAATTAGCTAAAACGAAATTTATGAGATCTTTTGGTAACACTACTTCATGATCTCAAGATTAATACATTTTTCAGGTTTTGTCTGAAAAATTTTCCCTTTTAAATGAGGCTTTGAATTGCAATTATCATTGCAGACTTAGTATATTATCCGGGAGCTGGTATCACTTGTTAGTGTGGCACCATATAGGTGGATATCAATTGCCACGATATAATTTTGACTCCCAGTTTTTTTTTTTTCAAAAACAGACACTAGGGCTCTGATGATGCAATACTGTCCTTGGAATTTAATTTTTCCGAGAGCCCCCAAGCCAAATAGGCACTCTAGGGATTTTTAACATGCTGTATAATCATACGATGATGGACGCTGTCGATTTTTTGCTTCATGAAAATCCACGGAATTAAGACGGGGGTGAAACCGTAAACTTGGGAGTTCAAATCCAAGGCCTAACCAATTACTCCACCTAACCGACTGTTCGTAATATTAATCCATAAATAATTTTCATAGAAAAATTTATATTTCAAATAGCTTTTACAGATTTACATTTGATTTTGAAACCATTAGTTGACTTCTTTTTTTAAATAATAGTTTTTTTAAAGTGAGCGTATATTAAAACAACTTATCTTCAATTCGGAAGTATTGAGTTTTTGAGACAAGTTAATCTCAATCCTTTTATTGAAAAATAAAATGCATTTATAAATTTATAATATGTCAAACCAGTTTAAAATTCATTTTAAACCAGTTTATTATGAATGTATGTGTAAGATTCACTTATTAGCCAACCAATAATCTTTTCCCTCACAAAAAAAGAGATCTAGACTTTGTACATTGAACTGTCACATTATTATTATTTGTAAAATCTAGTAGAGTAAGATTATATTGTTTATGCTCAACATTTACAATAAACAAAAATAGTTAAAAATAAATAAAATATTATTAAGATTCATTTAATTCAACTGGTAATTTTTACAAGAATTTTTCTTCATCGAGAATTATGCTCTAGGCTAGTAAAAATATAGTATTTTTGAATGTCGATATTCTTTTTTAAATATTATTCATTCAAAACTTATTTTCCAAATTTCAGAAGAAGAAAATAATTTATATCTCAGCTTTCGAATATCAAAAATGTACTTTTTAAAGAAGTATAGTTCAAAGCGAAAAGGATGTGTAAGAAATACATTGTTACATTCTCAAAACAACAAAATATATACGACCTTATTATAAACAAAGTCTTTGATTATGTAAATCCTATTCAAACTGGTTGAAATGATGGCTCGTAAATATTTAATACCTCAAATATAAGAAGAAATAAATAAGTCGGTTATCTAAAATTTTTGTCTAGTTTTATAATGAAATTAGTTTTAATACTAAGATGTTTGACATTTTTCGGAATTTCTAAAAATTCCAGATAAAGTAAAAAAGGCTCAATTATTGATGACGATCCTTATTTTCTTGATTATGAAGGGAAAAGTTTTTCTGTTTTCCTATTTTAATCAGTTCATGTAACTGGCATTCACAAGCTTTGAAAAGTTGAAATGAAATTTATTTTTTTTGTATCCTTACATTAAAAAAATGCGAAATTATTAGCCAAATATGAATCAAAAATTATTAAAAGGACATATTTGTGGAAACTTTCTATTATTCCATTCTAGTTATTTTGAAAGATTATGCCACAAGCTGTAAATCAGCATAATTAATTCAAGGATAGACATATCATTTAAATGAGATCATGAAAATTTACATATTTTATTCTTCAAGATATTCAGACCTTTTAGCATTTTTTCAGGTGAAAAGTACAGAAAGATGACTAATTACTGACATTATCAACTTTATTATTCAATTTCTGATAATGGTATTTTAAATAGTTAAGAATTTTTTTATTCTTTTTTAGCTTTAAGGAAAAGTCTCACGCTTGAAAATCGCCAAGGAGCCCACATACCAGTAAACCAAAAAATCTCGTAATTTTGAGTCACGATCAAATGATGAGGATGACTCATGGAGCTGAAACTCTCCTAACTTTTACAGCCCACAACTTTGAGCCTCGACTGACTTAATAATTTTTTTCAACAGTAAGAAATATAGCATTCAATGTAAATTGTTATGTGATAAAAATTGATTAATTTCAATCGAATATGTATTTGAAGCTATATATATATATATATATATATATATATATATATATACTTCTATTCTGAAATAAATTAATTTTCTTATTATAAGAAATCCTAGTTTAATTTATGATCCATCTACTCTGAAGTAGATGAGAGATAGAAAAGAGATCTGCATCAAAACCACCATGTTGTCGTCTGGAATGGCTCCTGTTATCTTCTGAGTACGACATCGTCCGTTCATCTGCCCAATGTCATTCTCTAACTTGTTTTCTGTGAGTTTCACAGGATGAGACAGATGTGTCGCATTGCTTCTCTCTTGTACATAGACTGCAGCTCTTGCTAAATGTTAAGACTGTTTTGTGACGGAATGAGATTGAGAACCAGGACACGGAAACTTAATGAGCCTTACTAGACATAGATTGTTCAGATGAATTATTCCGAGGTAATATTGCAAGAGATTGTGATATATATTCCTTTTATCAGAAAGAGAATCATTAAATAGTTTTATATTTGTTATTACAGTTTGATGTTCTGTGCTTACTTGGGGAAAGCTCATGTGATGAATATTATTGGAAAAATTGGAAGGAAACGTATTTTTAAAAAAATACAATTGCCGAAGTATGATTTAGAAATTAAACTAAATTAAAAGTTCATTGAAGAGTATGCAGCTTTCACTGAAAGCAAAAGTATTTAGTAAGTATGTTAAACATCTAATAACACATAAACATATTTTGTTACATATTTTGAAAAGAAAAAAATGAATCTGAAAGAAAAGAAATTTAATATCACCGACTTATAAACAGTTTTAAATATTAATTAACTTTATTAAATTAACACGTAACTGAAAATAAGTTGTTCAAATACAACACAATATGTTTTTTTTAAAGAAAATGTTCAATATTAGCAGCTTTTTCGGTAATCCCCCCTTTTATAGCGGAAAGTATTAAAAATATATCCTCCTGAATAACAAACTGATGAAATATTTCATGGAAAAAGGATAATGGGAAGGAAAGATAGCAACCGAAACTAAGGAATTATTTCAAACATTAAAAATGGTTCATTTGACAAAGGTACAAGACTAAATAATTCTATTTAAATACAAAAAGAATACAGATGAAGTCCCATTTTCAAAATGATGTAAAAAAGGAACATTGATGAGAATGATCAGTAATTTGACCTGGATATACAAAATTGAAGTTAGGGGAATTTGAAATTTGCTAATTTAAATTTTATCAATAGAGATAAATAACACTGTATTCATCATAAACGATTATTGTTTGGCTACAACTGCTATATAGGAATTCAAATTCCACCTTTAAATAAGTTCCGTATTAAATCAATTTTAATGCTCAATGTGCATGAATCTTATTCTTTTTTATTGGGAAGCTAAATATATATGAAATCACATTCACCAGGATAAGATAGAACCCCATGGGGCTGAGAAAAGAGATTCAAATTTTCTCTAAACCAAAATACATTAAAAGTAAGAAGTGATTTAATTGTACTAAGACTTGCTCAAATGATGTTCAGCATACTATCCACCATTCTTTTTATCGCGTTTAAAACTCAATAAATTATTTTCTACAGCAGATAGGAGCATAATTAGTGGTTGTATGATGTGCGTTAAATTCATGTCTTCAGTTCCATTAGATTCGTAGATGGACCACTGTACACAACATTTTTCTGCTAACCTCAAAGCCAAAAATCATATGGATTAAGATCGGGTGATCATAATGTTACGTACCAGTGCATTGTACATTCACAGACCACTGATTCTCTCTTCACACCATGCTTCACCCATTTCTCCCTCTGAAATTTTACGCAAAATGAATTCCACTTTTCAATTTATATATAATTCTCTGTGGACCTTTGATAGAAATTAGATCAGAACCCTTTGATATACCTATTAATTTTTTGAACATTTAAAAACATCTAACTTACATTCACTTTTCTAAAAAACAGCTTCACACAAGCAGAGCCCATTCTTTCTTTTAGGGGCATGATGAGCTACTCAGACACAAAAAAGAATTATAACCGCATGCATCCAGAGGAATTATATGTTTGATTTTCATTCTCCTGATTAATTCTCATTACTCTGTATCAGGTCATTTTACTTAATATTTCTTTTTTAAAAGGAGATTTGTTATGAGCTTATTTTAATTACATTTATAAATGGGGAAAAAACTTTAAAAGCTATCTAAATTAGCACATATTTTAATCAAAAAGTAGATATCCAATTTGGAGAAAAAAATTATAATTGTCAATAATTTTATAGATTATCATTCTAAGGAAAAGTGTACTAAGGAATTATTGCCGATATCTTACTCTTTTCCTCCCACCTTTCGAAAGTCTATAATAAAATTTTTACATTTGAGAAAAAGCTGCAACATATCTTAGACCGTCCGCTTGGAAAGTCTAAATATCTTGTTAATCTTACCAAACGGATAAGTAAGTACGTTATTTATCTGCTTGGATAAATAACGTCCTTAAAACTAAGGGGGGAAAGTAATTGTTTAAAAATAATTTAATTTGAGTTCAACAGTTTACAAAAATTTTTGTCTGCGATATAATAAATGTGAACTTTTTAAATAATTTCTTCTCTCTTAACCCGCATTTTCTACAATTTCATGAAATGCTACATTTCAGATAAACTTTAAAATCAAACTTAGCAAAACTCTCATTATCCCTGTGCTTTATCGTAAAGAACTTCATATTAACACACCTACTTCACTGTTAAATAGAAACTAAAATACTCTACTTGCCCGTAATTTTAAATTTTAATAACGAGCTGCATTTTATTTACCCTTTAAATATTGAAACTGATTAGGGTGCATTTACTCGAATCTACACTTAAGACTGCTTTAAGTAACCTATTATTTTCCTACACATTGCATATTTTATAATTAACAGCCTTAAATGCACTTCTTTAAAATTACTTCAGAAAATCTATTTTTGAAAATTATTAGTCTGTCAAATAAACTTGCTACTAAAGTAGGAATAGACCATGTACATCCATTTCCCATTTTATCTCTAAAGAATAAATTTTCAGAATAAAAGATGAATATTAATACCATATTTAACTGTAAAGGGATGAAATGATGAGAAAAAGAATCATTCACCGCATTGACTGGTAATATTTTGCAGCACGCTAGAGAAGTAAATCATAAGTCTACTTCGAATATATCAGAAATCTTTGATTGTGTTCTTACATAATATATATTCAGTTTGAGCATATTTTTCTACGCTTTGCTTCGGCAAATTTTGGACTGTTTTATATTACACTAAATGGACATAAAATTTCTAAACTATTTGCTTACGAAAATCTATTACATTACTACATTCGTCTAATATATATATATATATATATATAAAATAGACGTGGCCGTTGAAAGGTATTCTTTATATGATTACTATTATTTACGATTTATGTTTGCTTTGGCTGGAATTATCGAGACAGTCCTGTGATTATTCAAATCTGTTTATTCCACATCTTGAGCACATATAAACATGTTAAACATAAAGCATGAAATGGACAACACAAAACAAAGAAAATGAATGCACAATGAGCTGCAGCCGGCTACATGTTTACGCAGACAAAATACAGAAGCGAAAGAGAGTTGGTCTCCAGGAATCTCGGTATTTATAGGCTTCTCAAATCACATGATCTGAGTGGGTGGATAGGTGTAGTTTAAAATACTCTCGTTAGGCGGCGGGTTAACTTATTACCAAAACGTTGGTCCAGAAGGGATGGACCATTGGGAGTTAAAAGTTATCTTACAGGATTATATTACTGGGAATTATTACATATATATATATATATATTTCATGATACAAGAGTACACTTTACAGAGATAATAAAAAAAAATTGAACAAAATTCTTAGAATTTTTGCCTACGTCTTTCGCATTACAGAATTATTCGTAGTGATTACTCGAATATAAAAAGTTACATGCGAATGTTACTCGAAACGCTTCAGAAAAAAATAAGTTCATTTGCTTAATTTAGGACTTTACGAGCACAACAATTATAATAAAAGAAAGAATTGAAAATTGAAAACTTTGAAAGCAAAGAAATAAGATACACTATGTGTAAAATTCTCCTGGGTGTGAAATCTGAAACCTCAACATGTTCAATGAAAAGCCAATCATCCTTTTAAATATATCAAGATTTTCATTAATTTTTAAAGCATAAAGCACTCGACCT